>NW_022261543.1:71370-81888 GCF_009602425.1 Actinia tenebrosa
GAGGAATATGACCACAACTTACTAAAGGCCGGCTTAGCAGCTGCAAGCATTGGTTTGAGCTATTATATATGGCGATGAACAACCCCTACGTAGCTGGAGTAGATTGTGTCTATACGACTTACGAAGGCGAGAAAAAATACACCCAGAGCTCTTGGGTTGATGTCACTGGGATGTCCGTGAATTTGAACTACTCAGGAAAGAAGTTAATCCTTTGTAGCATTTGCCTTGGCTCCGTGAGTCATGCTAACATTGGTTTCAGATTCATGGATGAGAATRACGTACTGCAGCCTATGCGCGCGAAGACAAACAACAGGGAGCCTGCGCATTTCTCCGTAGAACCCAATCCAGCCAGCGCCGAAAATCAATCGGTTTGGACTTTCCACATGGTCGCCGATTGCCATGGGAAGGTAAAGCTGCAGATACGTATAGATGACACCGGGAGTGTTTGCATAAACAGCATAGAAAATCAGAGAGATAGTACCTATAATCACAAGACCATTAGCACTCTTACGGTATTAAGTATATGAACCCACACGTAAAGGAAGAAGGCTTTTATTACTATCCGGGAGAGATTTTTTACCAAGGGGATGAGTGGTTTGATACCGAAATTTGGGTAAAGGTTGGTGGTTTAGGATTGCTTATATGCACCCTTGACGTTAACCTACGTAATAGCTGTAATCTTGGGATTAGAATTGTTGACGAAAACGATACCCCACTATTTCCATATAGGGAAAAGAAAAATAACAGGCACTCATCACACTTTACGTATGAGAGTGCAAAGTCTAGCAACGAAAACCGGTCGACGGCGACATTTCATATGATAGTTAATTGTCAATACGCGAAGCTTCAACTTCGCCCAAGTGACACCGTAGGAGGTAATAAGTATGCAGGCTTTGTCGTATTTAATACCGCGACGCTTAAAGGTGACGTGGTGAACGCTGCCTGGAATCATAAGACCATTTCTACTATGACTGCTATACCGCTAGTTCCGCATTACCAAGGCGGCGCGAATACTATCTTTACTTATCCGCAGTCGAGGACGCCTCGGANGCTCTATCCCCTTTAAAAACTGGATTTTTGGACTTCTCAAATGATGTAGTTCCTCTTAAAAATGGGTCATTTTGGAGGGTCAGTTGTCCTTTAAGGGTATTGCAGAGTAGATARCCTAATAGTACAACTTTGTTTGACCATAGTAAGTAGAGGCCATGTTTCGCCCATGATACCGTAATAGCGTTGTGTGACCTTGTATAAGGAGTAAAATGCATGGTACCGGCTACACCTTTTTGCAGAACGCAAATAGAAAAAACAAACAAACAAACAAAAACAAGTTAAACAACTTCGCCCCTGAGAAGATTATTTTATTGAAATAAATGTTGTGCAAAGTACAAAGAAATGCAATCTAAAGTACGACTTTGTGGTTATTTATTTATCATGAATGTCGCCCCCAAAATCCACGTTTTGAGGAATACACATTGCTCTTTCACCTTCAAGATAAAACGTGTAACGACCTGCATTACTGTCCTATTGACCAGCATAGACATCTAATTCTACCATCAATAAATTCTATATCAAATTTTCGTCCTAACATTATACTTAGGTCACTACCCTAAAGTCACGAGATATCTTCGGAATAAAATAGCTGTATTCTAAAAATAGCTGGGTAATCTTTTGTTAAAATCTACTAACATTAGTACATGCTGCGCATTATGTTACACGACCCAGCAATGGTATTAAAATCCCACATTGGCCATCTCGCAACTCGGTTCATAAGTAATAATTACTACGATTTAGTACTTAATAAATATGTTGATGATGTGAGTTAAGGGGCGTAGCCTTGAATTTCCTTTGGGGTGGAGGGGATGCTTTTTATGCCCAATGGAAGGCCGGGGTTACATGCAGGCACCTAGCTATGACCCCCACAGTCTACGCCCGTGATTAACCTAAACTACAAATAATAATGAACCAAAAATAAATCCTTTCGAAAAATAAATGTCCTTCAATTCGAATTTCTCCTTTATGTGTGAGTTGTAAAAGGTTTGGAATGAAATATTAGAGTCATACTTGAAGATTCAGCGTAAAAAAGCTGTGAACATTTTTTAAATATAAAAGGGTGTAGCAAATTACATTTGCAGAATCTTTGTAGACTGTTTTTCTAACTAAACTCTGCTTATATAATGTGATTATAGTGTGGAATTCATATAAACGACATGTAAAAACATGTTTGTGAAAAAAGATTAGAGTATTGTTTATATATATATATATATAAAGGCTGCTTTTTCATATCTGCTTTGCAGATGTATCGCAAGTGATTCTATCTATATTGTAGTCAGCAGCTATAACGATTGCCTATTATCAAATGATACGAAAGGAATGATAGCTCTACTAATAAATTGCATGTTATATCAAATGAATATATTTTGTTCTTTAAAACTATAAAATCGATTCTAGGATTCTAAGTCAGTAACTGGGCTCATAAGTGAAAACTTATGCGAGTATCTCTTTAGTGTAGGCGCAGACTTATAATACTCAAGAAAATGTTTGTAGTCTGAAATGGGAGAGTACTGCACATCATATTGAGAGGTTCACTGAAGCATGCTAGTTTTGTGTGACGAAGAATTAAGTGGATATTTGTAGTGGAACGTTAAAATTTACGCGTGTTACATTGCCATCAACTTCTTCATCAGGAACTCCTAGTTTGGATCTTTGTCCGGTCTTCTTGAGTACGTGTGAATATAATTCGTTTGTAGGGGGTTCGACGTCTTTGGCCGCCCCTCGCTTCAGGTTGATCTTTTCTAATTCAGATTGACTGAGAACTGGATTTGTTCTTGAAGGGGTTTTCTTGATGATGATCGTCTGAAAATAGGATGAAAGAGAACGGGAATAAATAAATGGGATAAATTATTTTATATAGGGTCACTTTGGACTGAATTAAAGATTTTAGAGGATTAGAGGATTAAGATCTTGAATTGAGTCTAAAATCTCCCTCAAGATATTGCTTTTTTATTGCAGTTCTTTGATTGAAGGTCGTGGAAATGCTAGTCGGGAAAAAGAGACATTGAGACTTCGTGGGTCGCACTTCACCGAAAAATAATGGTAGTAGTAGAAATTGGAAAAAAGAATTCAGAAATCAAAAGAATTAAATAAAAGCAATAAGTAACTTCTTATTTAAACATTTTATGATAAAATTGAACGATAAAAACATGTTAAAAATGTGACGACGTTTCGACGTTGCACAACGTCAATATCAAGTCAAAAATGAACTAGAAAATATAGAAATAATAACAATAGATATAAAATAGATATATGATAACATAATGAGACAAAAAGTTTGGAAAGCAATTACTAATGAAATACAAAAAACTAATGAACACGCAGTTATCCAATTTCTATTTAAATTATGAACAAATGGGAAATGAAAGAATGGATAAATGACAGGGAAGCAAATATTTCTGCAAAGGATACTGGTGAGTACTTTACAAAGAAAACAAAATTAGAAGAAGATACGACAATTGAAGAACTATTTAAACGTTCAAAAAGATTAAAAATGAAAGATAAAAAGAAAGACACTCGTAGCTCTATTTTACAAAGTGGAGCATGGTATCCAAGTTACAGAGTAAAGACAATGATTTCTATTTTACCTTGGGAGGTTCAGGAGCAGGAGCTGGCACAGTTTTCTTGGGTGCTGCAGGTTCTTGCCTCACTGGTGAAGGTGAAATACGTGAAACAGGTGGCAGTACATGTGAATACAGCTCGTTTGTCGGGGGTTCGTTGTTTTTGGCCGTCCATCGTTTCAGGTTGATCTTTTCTAATTCAGATTGACTGATCACTGGATTCACTCTTGAAGGGGTTTTGTTGAGGATGATCGTCTGAAAATAGGATGAAAGAAAACGGGAATAAATAAATGGGAGAAATTGTTTATGCATTAAACGTCGGTGATTAATTCATTTTTAATAAATAAACAGTTATCCAATATCTATTTATATTTAGGAGTAAATAGGRAATGAAAAAATGAATGGATGATAGGGAAGCAAATACTTTTGCTGGTGAGTTGCTAATATTAAAAATGAAAGATTAAAAGAAAGACACTCGTTGTTCTATTTTACAAAATCAAGCATTGAATCACAGTTACATAGTTTAGACAATGTTTTTTCTATTTTACCTTGGGCGGTTCAGAAGTAGGAGGGGGCACAGCTTTCTTGAATACTGGAGGTTCGTGCCTCACTGGTGGAGATGGAATACGTGCAACTGGCGGCAGGGGTGCTGGGGGTGGTGACTCAACACGCTGTAATGCTGGCTTGGGTGTTGGACGTAACACTGGTCTCAAAGGCGGAGACTCAAAGCGTTGGGACGTAGGTTGAGGTGGTGGACGTTCAACCGGTCTTAAGGGTGGAGATTGGAAGCGGTGTTCGGTTGGTTCCGACGGTGATCGTCGTTCCACATGCACTGACCTCAGGGGTGGAGACTGGAAGCGATGTTCTGTTGGCTCTGGCGGTGGTGGTTGTCGTACCACTGGTCTCAGTTGTGGAGAGAAGCGCCCCACGGGTTGTTGACGCTCGAGCGGTTGAGTGTTCTTTGGAGAGTAAGGTTCCACGGCACGAAGTCTTGACTGCGATATATTCTCCGACGTCTTTCTATCGAAGTTAACTGATGGTAGAGGAGACGGACTTTGTTTCCTTAAGTAGTTTCTGTAAAAAGGAAATGTCTATTTAGCCCTTGTACGAACTTAATCGAAGATCTGAACTTTACTAAGGTCAATAAACACCAAGAACTGAACAGCTAGAACGCAAACAAGGGAAGCTTCAGTTTGTTTGTTTTTGTTTATTTGATTTCGTGTTTTTGTTCAGAGTAGGGTTTATAAATCTTTTTGAGTCTTCACACGATCTGTCGTTTGTGTCCAAACTAGTTTGATTTTTAGTCTCTCAATCATCAACAATTAAAAAAAAAAAAAAGAATTAATCCATATTCGTAAATGGGGAGGGGAACGGGGGGAAGGGGTGGGAATAGGGGGAGGGGGGAGAGGAAAAGGAGGAGGGAAAAGGGGGAGGAATGCTACTACCCTACTTACCTGAGGACAGGCTGATCTTTTTTTCTTCCAAGCCATTCAGGTTCCTTCATGGCGTCTGATGGAAGTCCTTCCACTATGGAAAGCATCTCGTTTATTCTCTGTGTTCGATCTTCAGTAAAAAGTAAACGAAAAGCAATATTATCTATTAGTTCAACGAGTTTGAATGAGGCTGAAATGTAGGGTGGTTGAGGGTGCTAAAATCTTTAAGAAAACCACACTAATGTCGAGTAAATATACCGGCCATTTGATCATGAGTCATATGTTTTCTGTCTCATAAAAATAGTTAAAACAATTGTGCTAATTAATTTAAAAAGAAGRGGGGGGGGGGGTGCAAGGTATTTGTAGTAAATGATGCAAATGGCCTAATTACTTCCTTCGAGTTCTTATAAATGCTTGTCATCTGGCACGGGGTAGGGGTGGGGTGGGGGATTTCGACAAAGGGCCAGGGACATAGGATGATAAGATTGGGAAGGGAAGAGGGAAAAACTTAAGATTGTCTCTCGATTTACCTTTTTGATATTCAACTTGTTTGCTGTCATCCTGGGTTTGAAAAGTAATAATATTAATCATCATTAAAAAACGATCAAGCAATCAATAGAAACAAACGAGCAGTCCAATCCATCTACCCATGCATCCACCCACCCACCCATCCATCCATCCACCCACCCATCCATCCACCCATCCATCCATCCAGGTTATAGAAAAATCGACTTACTGCAAATGTTCGTAGGTAGGATTCGTCACTAGGAGACCACGGTTCTTTCCTGACAAACAAACAACATCAAATCATCAGACTTGTATAAGCACAGGGAATCCACTTGAATGAAAAGTAAGCTTTGCGGTCTGTTCGGCAGCTTCCTGGGGGCAAACTCCATGCCGTGACGTTGACCACATATCAAGTGTTTATCAGTCATAAAAAAAGATTCAATGTGTTTCTAACATAAATACCTGAAAGAGCGTTGACTTCGTTGTGAGGCGAACTTGCCCAGTTCTGGGAGCATCATTTGTTCTAGAACACAAAGAAATATGTTAAATACCAAACCACCAGTCAAAGAGCTAAATCGGCGTGACGTCGCAGCCTTAGTACACAGTTTTGATAACAATAGAGCCATCGACACCAGGCAAAAACGTTTGCACATGTGTGCACTTCGGCACGTTTTCTAAGAATAGACCAGTTTCGAATTCCAAATTACCGCTGTGTTCCTTGATTACAGACTCATTTGCACAGGGTTAGCCTCGTATCAGTGTTTAAATATTCACAAATACCAACGGTAAAGTAAAGAATGCACAACTTCAACAATACAAACACTTTGAAACTCGACGGACCTTGACTGGAACCCGTGAATATTCTGCACAAACTCGAGGCTAACCCTGTGCAAATGAGTCTGTAATCAAGGAACACAGCGGTAATTTGGAATTCGAAAGGGGTCTATTTTGAAGAGTTCGAGTGAGAAAATAAATGTTTGTTTTCTCCAAGTATACAAAAAATTTCGCGAGTATACTTTTGTCAGACCAAGATACTGTATTAACAAACCCAATATGAAAGAATTACCCTTACGTTTCAAGCATGGACACTAAGTTTTGGCATTTTGTGAAGTCCAATTTATCATGCATGTTTGAAAGTCAACTTTACATATGTTTTGAGTAATTTGCATACGGATTCAGAGCATGCGCAGACGTTTTTCACTCGTTTCAGAGCCACCTGATCTGAAATAGTGACGTAGAAATGACGTCACTGCAAAACTGAGGTGTCCGCATGTAGCTGGTGAAAATTAACCAGCGAAAATTAAAAATATGTTCGCCATTGCAGTGAAAATACAAAACTCATAAATTGTTATGTGTCACTGTTGTCAAGCGAATATTAGTAACGTTATTTTTTTCCATTTGGTGGCCTGGAAATCCGTGATTTCATGAGGAAAAGTGACACCTAATATTTGCAAATTTTCTCGATTCTGATTGGCTAATATTTTTTCTCAGATCAGCTGGAAGTTTTCCACTACCACGTGACGGCAGCCATGTTAGAGAACGGGAACAATACAATCGTTTTACATGAGAAAGAATTCAATGCCTTGGAAGAAAGGGATTCTGCCATCTAACCACAGGCCCCCAAAGCTGCATTATGGGCGCCGGCACCGTGATGGTGCAAAACCTCTAGACACTTTGGTATTTTGTACTTACGGGGCCTGAATGAGGATTGCGAATCACTACGGAATCTACTTGCTGATTGTTTTCTAGGGTACAGTAGTTGTCTTTCCAGATTGGAAGGTCTCTGTTAAGAGAAAAAACAACGTATGTTACTATGCATTCATATTGTGAACCCCTCTCATGACATATGTTTTTAGTTAATCACAAAGTTATGGCTCTTCTCTCCCTTCCTCCCCTCCCCCCATCTCTAACCAAGACTTGTTTGGGTATGCAAAATACATGCACTTACGCTGTTTTCCAGATGAGGACGGTCGTTCAGATGCTCATTCAAACGCTCTTCAAAATCAAACAGCGAGTTGTGGATCTGCAGAAACAGAAAATAACAAAGGTAGTTTTTTAGTGATCCAAACCTTATCTCCCCAGCTACCCCTTCACGTTGAAATGCTAAACCACGGACCCTTAAAATTGTTTATACTGAAGTGGTATTTTATCAAGCGACTTAGGCCTTCGCAATTTTTCTCTACATGCAAAAACAAGCTTGGGCTGACTGTGGTTGGTTAGGATATTTAACTATGCCCTTTGCAGTGAACGCTCACGTGTCTGTATTGGTGAGCAAAATGTTTGTTTTCATTTTAAATTTGTGATTCTTTTTAGCAACTTGTAAAGAACTGAATGAAACGATGTGTATCCAGTGTGTCACGAAATGCAGTTTTATTACGACCTCTCGAAACAGGTTGTAGAAAGTGTGTTTGCTCCAGTATATTTCACCCATGGGAATCAAGATGTTCATTCATTTACTCTTAATGAATTAATCAGCACGTGATTACTGAGCTGCAAAGGGCCTATTAAAGCACGAGGGCGAGAGGTCTACTTGTTTTAGCATAAACCTACTATCTATATACTATACATACTTTTCGCTACTAGTAGTCTATCACTAATAGATTGCTAGTAGCTCAGCCAATCAGAGCACAGAATTTGTGATAAACCATTAAAAGGTTTACAATATAATCAACGAGATTGTATTGTTGATTGTACCAACCTGTTGTATGAGATAAATTCTCTTGGTCTCTTGTTGAGAAGCTAAATCGTCCACCTCAGAAGCCTCAGTATCGTACACAACGTCTTGACTGCCAAGGAGTGCGCTTCTACCCTGCATTGGTTCTGCCTTGGACTTGTTGACCACTAGAAAATAATCAATAATTAGCTATGAGTCCTCGATCTCGAATGAGTTATGAGTCAATAGCCCATGACGGCGAAAAGACTCATTGTTTAGGTCAAATCCAACTAGTTGGTCAAATGCTAACAAGTTTTGAATTCAAGTTAAATTTAGTGTTTTGGTTGTCAAAGCCAGCACTTTTCGCTACTAGTAGAATTTAACTTAGTAGTAGCTCATCCAATCAGAATGCAGTATTGATGATATGCCACTAGTTGGATTTGACTAAAGTCTGATAATAAGATAGTCTTCCAGTAGTAGGCTCAGGGATTTTCTAAACAGACCAGTGAAGCAGAGGTCTTCTTAGAGGTTCAAAGGACACCCATCTTAACATCAAATATAAATAAATCGAAACTTGTCTGCTGTCCATTTGTCAAGGGTGTCCGCTGAATAGAGGCTCGTTTTACATTAAAGATATTAATGAACTAGCTAGCTGTCCATTAAACTGAAGGGTAATAGAGGTAGCACTGTATACTATATCTTTGAATGAATATGAAATAAAAACGTCCCTGAGTGTAAAAAGCGCATTCTCTCTTCATTCCAATCCCCAATATATCCATCAATGTATTCAGTTAATCACGGAACGACCCATCTTTTCACCCAATCACTGATCAATACTTCCATCCCTTCCTCCCATAAGAGCCCTGACTTACCAGCATAATGACTCTCTCCTGTCTTTGCGCGCATCTGGATATAACAATGAATTAAGTAAGTATGTGGAGTGAAAATGATATTAGATAGCTTAAAAATGATGTGACAATGATTCTATGATCGCGTGAGCCCGATAAACTAGTGCCTTAACAAAGCACATTGTCAAATGACTAACGACACAAGCCACGATCAATACTTATAATGATAATGATGATAATAAAAATAATGATAATAATAATAATAATGGTGATGTTGACCATGATGATCATGATGATGATAAGAGTAAATGGTTTGAACCCCTTTTTTAAACCTTTTTTTACTTAATAATATTACTACTACTACTACTACTACTACTAATAATAATAATAATAAAAATAATGGTTAAGTTGATCATGATGATCGTGATGATGATAAGAGTAAATGGTTTGAACCCCTTTTTTAAACCTTTTTTTACTTTATGATGATGATGATGGTGAGCGGATTATGATGATGATAATAATAATAAATTCTTTCTTTATTTGTTTGCACTCATGATATACTTTACAATAACAAAAAAGATGATAAATTAATAATATTTACTTTATCCTGTGGCTCGAGATGTTTGTTCTGCTGATCATGGAATACATTGGATGAATCGATAACCTGAAAAGAATATCCATAACAGTATGATGAGTAACGCAGTACTACATATATCAAGTGGTGTAATCAGTAGATGACAAATATTAAGGTGGCTGGACCCCCTCACGCTTGACCGCTACCTTCCACTTTTGGAACGCTGGTGCATAAACGTGTTTTATCCGATTGCAAATCTTTTCTGCACATAAGTCACATAAAGATTGAATTAATGTTTGATGCAGTTTTTAATGAGATCGGACGTCATAACACGTGATTATGATGAAATATTTGTTTTCGTTTAGAAAATAATTTTAGCCTTGCAGAGCGTTCAACACTAAAATGCTTCGTACCACATAATTACATACTAGATGCATCCAATTGTAGGGATTTTTGAAAAAATCTATCTAGCTAATTATGAGATATTTGAGATTTAAATACAGTGCATAATCTATTTCAAAACTAAACAATGGATTTCATACGGCCGAAATTAATATTTCAGAGCTATATATTTACAAAAGTCATTGCTCATTTAGTTTTACTCTGTATCTAGTTTTAAAAGGAACATTTTGAAGGTAATCGACTTATGCGATTTTGTGAAAACGTATAGTGCACGTATAGTGTAACGTCCCACTTTTAAATAAATAAAAACTGTTTATTACCATGCTTCGGGAGWAAATCGGAAAGCGGCCAAGCGAGATCAGACCGTGCATGGTGCGAAAGAATTTGATGTTATGGTCATTAGCAAACAATAGAATTCCCAGAGCATCAAATCGTTGGGAAACGATCAATGTTTTCTGTGTTTTTCGTTCGCTTTAGACCGCTTTAAATG
>NW_022261543.1:93869-110485 GCF_009602425.1 Actinia tenebrosa
CGCTTGGTGGTTCCAGTAGGCGGAGCTTGTGTTTCTTTTGGAGGCCGCGGTAGATTTAAACCACTCTGATCAGTATGCATTTCGCTATCTGTTTTCGAAAAATTCCATTTAATGGCAAAAATATTTATGGAAAGTCAATGAAATTTCGCAGAGGTAATCCTTCGATGTCTGGAAACATTTCCCATATGAAAACTTTTTGACTTCTTAAGTGATTGTAGAAATATGAGCTAAATCATCAGCTCTTTAAAAAATCTTCATACTTCAGTTCGTTCATATAGGCAAACTTTAAATAGCATTTAATGGCAAAGATATGCGATTTTTCAAGTTATTTTTTTCGGATCTTGCAAGTGGAACTCTAGTTCTACAAAAGCCGTATGAAAACTTTTTAAGTTAAGTGCTTCTTCATGCCAGAAATAAGCGTTTTTGATGACAACTACGGCCATTTTGGCCTATTTTCTTCGTAAATGAGCGCGAGCAATCGAGCTGAACATTTGAATTTGGCGCTTTTGAGCTCAAAAATGTCCCGGATGTGACGCCCCATTCTGCCCGATGCATATAATAAATGGTTTTCCGTCAAATTTCATTCTGTTGGTCGGTCGGTATGTCTACTGTCACTTGGTCAGTATAATATATATTCATTTAAATTCTGTTAGCAAAAATCGTCTTTTAGTTAAAAGAACATCAACATTTTGAGTTCTTTTGGGGGGGGGGGGGGGGGGGGAGGTTAATATTTTGGCTTATGTACTTCAATTTGTCGGATTGCTAAGGTTTTCAGAGGTCCACGACTTGTCTGCTCCGCAGATGTTGCAGGTGTTGCAAAGTCCTACTTACCAATTCCCACGAAAAGATTTGCTGGTTGAAGTAGAATTGGATTTGCTCATTGGCAACGTTGATACACAACTGCTCAAAAGAATTGCTCTTAAAGTTCTCGAACCCAAATATATCCAGGATACCAATCTTGAAGTTATTTTCCCTGAAAGAGAATTAACAATTTCCAATTAATTTTATCAAAGCCGTCAACTTACGTAATGATGTGGTTGTCACCATGGGTGGCATGGATGGCGTAGTGGTTTACCGCCGGCCTCTCACCGCTGTGGTCCGGGTCCGAGCCCCGGCTGTTTGATGTGTTGTTCTATCCGGGTTCTCGGGTTTTCCTTCCTCCGTAAATCAACATGTATGTATCTTGTATGTTGTAAGTATAGAATGTAGTGCTAGTGCGTATAGAGGGAACCTCACGGAAGAGCCCCGTACGGGGAGTGATAGTTGTAGAATATAAATATGAGTATTTTTTGAAGAATCGGACAAGTCTTACCCCATTGGATCCGAAAAAGCTCTCAGAAGAACGTTGATTCTCTTGACAATCCAACTGAATAGTCGTCCATACAGAGCCTGTGACAAGAAAAAGAGTTACAATGGGGTGATATTCATCATCATTGACTTTGTAGGGCTGAGACAAGGATGCTTTACTGAAGTGAAAAGCACAACAAAATCGTGCAATATTTAGCACTAAAGTTGTGTGTTTCAAGTCAAAGAAAGAATGTTGCTCATATTACGGCATTTAATCCGTTAAATAAAAAATACTAATCAACGTGTAACAACCAAATAGACACAAACAACAGAAAGGAAACAACTCGTTTGTCGCATTTGTTTTGTTGTTGCGACAAACGAGTTGCAAGACCTTGCTGTCGCCTGACATAATGAATCTTTGTAGGGTTACTAAAGTAAAGGTGCTCTTTCCAGTGCTGGTACTTGTTTTTTCAATTTAACTCATCATTCAATCTTCGGTCGCCATTTTGGCAAAGGGTCTATTGYAGAACGGCTTTGTCCTAGTGCTCTTAAATACATACAACAACAAAAAGTCAAGATGCATTTTACCTTGGCCATGGCATCTCTGCAATCCACTGCTTGATCTACTGTGTTGTTACGTACGATGGTCTCACCTGATACACCAAAAAAGTCAGTTTTATGTTATTTATTTAATGAATGCATTTAAAGAACAGTATTTATTTCATGAATGTCCCCAGGCCTCCCCCATGGTCTCACCTCAGTCTTTTTATCAATCATTCGCCTACATAATGCAAAGAAACACTTATAAAGTCAATCACATACCTCGTGTTACATTGCTGTTAGTTGTTAAGGCATCTCTCAGCTCCACTGCATTAATACCTAGAAGGCTTGACACTGAAAGCAATAACACAAAATAAAATATTTATCTATTTAGTGAATGACTTATTACACAGGATTGGTAAAAAAAGGTTGTATTAGTAAGCAACTCACCGACAACCAGCATTTTAGGGTTGTTGACCATACTCTTGTCGCTCAGATGTGAGACTGATTCGTCTTCAATGAAAACGATATCTCCGATGTGAATGATGGCAGCTAACACTGAGAACAAAGATGAAACCTCCTAAAAAGATAAAGCACAAAACATTACGTTGAGAGGGATATGTATGTAGACTAGAACAGACAGACAGACAGACAGACAGACACACTGGCAGACAGACACACTGCCAGACCGACAGACAGACAGACAGAAGCGCGAGTTGCTATCAGGCCCCATTCACCGTACCTCAGACGAAAAGCCAATAACGTCAAGACACCTTTGTACTTCTTCGAATCTTTTCTTGTTTCCCATCGTGCAGACCACATCTTGAAGATTTCTACCTCCTGTTTGAAGATAGCTGAAGAGATACAATAATATTAGATCATTGATGACTTCAATGGAGACATTTGTAGTTAGCGCACTGATATGCTACAATCTTTGGATATAACTCCAGTTACTATCAAACAGTTGTCAATGTTTACATTCTTACAAGAGTCTTTGGCTTACAGGGATGTGCGCGCATGCCAAGCGCTAATATTTTCTTTTAGTCAAATCAGACTAGTGGTTTATCATGATTAAATAAAATGGTATGACGTAGCGATGCAACATGTATATGTCGAATTGGCAAATAAATGTGAGATTGCCCTACACTCCTGTGTTGTGAGGTACCTTAGGAAGGAGAAAAACAGTTTTGCCACCCCTTTCCTTACATAACTAAAGAAAGAAAATAATTCAATGACCCTTATACGTGCTGGGAAACATAGAAACATTGCCCTTCACTCCTGTGTTGTGAGGTACATGAGAAAGGAGAAAAACAGTCTCGCCATCCCTTTTCTTACATAACTAAAGAAAGAAAATAATTCAATGACCCTTACGAGTGCTGGGAGTACAACTTGAAGGAATACTGCTCCAGTTTCTTCTGGTTAGCAAGGCCAGCTATCATGTAATAGAAAATGTGAAAGTTTCTTTCCTCACTGAAAACAGAAAAAAATAGAAAAATAACTAAATTTAACAGAAACAAATTTGGCCAATATGTAAATGTGTTCCATCACGCTAATACTGTCCCCGAGAAATAAACCCCTAGTCCTCCAGGCGGGAATCGAACCCGTGACCTCCTGATTGTTGTTCAGGTGTTCAGGGGCGCTTACCATTTACCCGGGAAAATCCGTAATGTCATTCCCATTGAAAAAATCCGGAAAACTAGGACTTTCGATTGAGAGTTATCTATTTTTGCCGCTCTTTTCGGTTCTTTCGTGTACCATTTGTTGAAATTCATAGTTTCCCGCTCTTTTCTTTCCATTAGCGAACGCATTTATTTCCAACCGGATGGATTGACTGAAATGATGAGCGCTTCAGGTTTTAAAAAGTTGATAAATGCGCTGTAAGTAAGTCAGAGGACTGTATTTCAATCCCAGTTATCTCACTCTTGTTTTGACTTCTCTATAATCGGTTTAGCTTTGGCTTTAAATAGCCTTTAAACGCATGACTGAATGGGGTAGGGAGGTTGAACTTCAACTCAAGAAAAATCGACGTCAAATATAGTTACTTGACTTTTAAATCGAGTGCAGTCTTTTGCGTTTGGTGTTATAAAGGTTTTGCACCACCACTTGGCGGCATGACAAATTCAATTCCAAGAGCAAAGGTATTTTATTGTTCTGTCATCTAGCCACAGGCAGCCCAAGCGGTTTTATTGGCGTGGGCACGTGATGGTGCAAAACCTTTATTTGATAATAATGTTGCAGTTGGTAATTTTTACTTGTTCAAGTAGATCTAGAAGCTAGGTGTACTTACGATGATTGAAAGACCACTCTTGACTTCTCCAGAAGATATTCGCTCAGCGAAGCTAAAGAGATATAACATACAAATTAACAAGGAAATTACTAGAAATCCTATACAGTTTTCTTCCTTCCTTCTCTTATCGGATTTATCACTGCGCGGAGAACGAGAAGCCGTGCAAGGTTTAGTAACCCACTTGATAATGCTACCGATAGAACGAATTAGAATTTAGAAGTGGAATTTTTGTGGAGGTAGGAAAAACCGGAGAACCCGTAGAACAAACCCCCAAAGCAAATGACAGAACCAACAAACAACTTTACTGACATACGACGCCGAGTCCAAAATCAAACCCGGGTCACGCGTGCTTCCCGTGCTCTTTAGCACTTCTCCATAATAGACACGGCTCTTACCTCCAGTGAGTGCACCATCAGACGTGAAGTGCAGCTCCAGGTACTTGCCAAACCTACTGGAATTGTCGTTGATGACTGTACGAGCATTACCAAACGCTTCCATCAGGGGATTTACCTGAATACAAAACCCAAGAATTTAGAGCCCCGCGCATTAATATTTTGAAGGTAAAGTTAGAACCCTATATAGTACTTCTTTTTCATGAAAAAAAGACCCCCCCTCCCCCCTAAAATATATATATATATATATACATAAAGAAGAAACAGAAAAAAAGAAAAGGCTCAAGCACTACCAGTTAGCCTCATGCAAACAGGAAAGGAACAGCCAAAACCATATAGCATAATTTGTGCCCAAAATTTGTTTATTATTTCTTTGTTTAACGGTTGCGAATAAGAAAACACATGAATATGGATTCAACTCAACAAAAAAATCATTCTTAAGAGAACGACAAGTGGTCTGAAATGCGCCTAACCATTACGCCCAAGATAAAACGGTCTTTTAAGAGTTACCTGTAGGATCTTTTCTTCTAGTGGTTTGTTTCCTCCCTGCGAGGTGAGAAATGCACAAAAGTCAAAAAACATAGTTACACACCTCCGTTTACCTGGAAGAATTCATGCCATGCAAATGTCCAAGTGGTGCAACTGAGGTTGTCTCTTGATTAGAGACAGTTATGCATGCCCAGAGATTTAAGTTTTATCGGAAAGTTTTACAGATGTGCATGCATCAGGGAATTAATATTGGTGTTTAGAGATGCACTCATTCCATGTTCTGTGAGGTTTTTAAAAGAGAGGATGAAAAATCACGGCATAGGGCGCCGTTTAACGACATCAACCAACCAATCAGAATTAAGGGAAGAGCGTTGTCATGGTCACGGAACGGCACGTCTGTACCGTCACACTTAAAGTCAGAGCATTTACGCATGGCACGGTACGGCATGCCGTAACACTGAAATGACTTCCCACTAATGTTCCTACACTCTATCCATTTACAACGCGTCACAGTTAATGCTGTCACAACATTTAGGCACGGCACGGTACGACTACAATATAGTTGCTAGCACGACCACGAACTTTTTTTGTCGTATTTGTACTAGATTCAAACGAGCGTTTATAATTACAATTTGGTGGTGGGTGCAATAGTCTTAAGTCGACCGATGTTGAATTTTAAATACAGCGCTTCTCCTGTTACTGCAGCCCAGAAAACCCCAGACACAACCGGTTATCTTTGTAGCTTCCGTCAATCAAAATTACTACAGTTTAAGTCAGAAATTCTTCATCGATCGAAGCCAAAAACTTAGACGTCTTGAAGTTGTCACGAAGTCGCATGAACAAGAAAAGCGCTATAATGACGATGTTTACATGCGAATTTTAAATCTTTAGTTTAACATATCTCTAATGATTTTATATTTCAATGATATCGTTAATCGTGTGAGCTATTAAGACCATTTACTTCGTTTAACCATGGAACTAGTATTCTTTAGAGTCTTTAGTAGTGTTAAAGTAGTTCTCTAAAATTTTGGACTGGAACAGCATTTTAAGAGAAGATGTGATGTTTTAGTGCGAAGGTGCTGAATTCCCGATGATCGGCATACCAAATACAAACTTACAGACTTTAACTTTGATTCATTTACATCTTCAACATTTACGGTAGGAAGATCAGATTCGCTCAATCTTTCACTCTAAAGCGAAATTTAATGTTAAAAACACTGGTTATGAAGTTACTACAG
The DNA here is from genome assembly GCF_009602425.1 of Actinia tenebrosa. The sequence continues at coordinate 100,103 of NW_022261543.1, forward strand.
GCCAAACAGCCTTAATGGTGGGCAATCCTGCAATCGAAGCCTAGAGAATGGTTCCCCCCCCCCCCCCCCCCCCGTCGCAACCGCTCGGATCAGAACAATAGGGAAATTAAGATTTGCAAAATCTACGACGGCGATGTCAACCGAAAGTGTAAATTACTTCACTTTGGAGTTTCGCGCCATCAAAGTCTGTCTTCCCAGTGGATGAGTTGACTTTACTGACAATGTTTTGAATGAAATCTTCAATGAACAGAACCCCAAAGAGAAATTATTTATACTTCTGGTTGACGTCGCCGACATACACTTTCCAAACTTAAGCTCCCTAATATTTCACGCAGGCTAATTTGAGGTAAATGAAGATTTCACAAGAATTTCGGGAGAACACACAGCGCGCAAGATTTTCGTTGATCGAGTCAAAATGTTTGAGCCATACAGGCGCCGTCACGGTCACGGCGCGATCTGCTCATACCGTTATTATGACTTTCACATGCGTGCGGTTTTGCATTACCTTGTGCTATTCAATTAATAAACAAATAACATCAAGAAGAGATGTTTCGTTGTCCGAAACTTGCGTCCCGCCTCTTTTGACTAAAAGTTTATTTTCCATGATGCAATCTTGGAAATACAACACGATTGCCAGGAAAACAAGTTGGATTATAGCGCATGTAATGATTTTAGCTGCAGCTTGTCTAGCGCAAAAGCTGAACTGAGTATTACACTTCCCATTATAAGAAAAGTAGCGCTATTGCCCGCCTAACACTGTTAATTCTAGCATGAAACTTGCAAGAAATTTGGCGCACCTCTGATACTATGCTACCATGAGACTTTTAATAAGTTTGTTTCGTTGCGCACTAACTGCGATAATCTTTTAACAGAGGCATTATTGTTTTGATCCCCACGATCAACACCAAGGGCAGACAGGATCCTTGTCTCTCTAGGCTTCGATCAAGGATTACTGCTTGACGACAGGATTATCATTCATGTAATCATTCATTTTATATCACATTAGTCTCGAATAATCATTTAATTGGCATTAATATTTATTATACGAATTATTTAGTTATCATTTTTAGTACAAGTACAACCCTAATCATTGTTTACCAAATAAATGACAAGTATGAAAGCATGTAAGTATTTGATAGAATAAAACAGCAATAATGAATGAATCACTCTAATCATTGTTAACCAAATAAATGAAAAGTATAAACGCAAGTATGTGAAAATAGAAAACAGCAAAGATAAGTGAATCACGAAAGTTTACGACAGAAAGAGTTTACATTTACATTCTACCTTCTACCCTTTCTTATGGAATATGAATATGTCGTTTTTCTCTTCACTAATAGTTTTGATGATTTTGCACCATCACGTGCTGAAAGCTATGTTAGATGGCAGGGCCCGGTTGTACGAAGGGTAGATAGCGCTATCCAATGGTTAAATTCTTATCCAGTGGATAAGTTGAAGCTTTTATCCAATAAATTTAATATTATTTTTTTTATTTATTATTTAATAAATTTAAAAGATTTATCCGTCCGATAGCGCTATCCACCCTTCGTACAACCGGGCCCAAAACAATTAACTCCCTTTACTTTCGGGAATTGCTAAATCTGTCTCATATAAAACGATCGTACGGTTCCAGCCATCCAACATGGCTGCCGTCACGTGATAATGCAAAACTTCTATAAACCTCTATAAAGCAGCATTTGGTCATTCCCTGGAAGTAGGGGGAGAGGGGTACGGAAAATTATTAAAATCCTCATTATCAAGCAAATATTACATTTGGTACATAATGGAGACATAGGTGTCTTGGTCATGCCAGAAGGCTTGGAAATTTAAAGTTGGAATTTAAAATGAAAATACAAAGAAGCAATCAGAATGGTTACTCAAAATACGAAAAATTATGCAACGGCACTGTAGTAAAAGGCCATCGAAGTAAAAATGACATATCAACAGACTTTAAAAAAGACCCATTCAAAAACCAATCGAATATTATGGAGTAGCAAATCTATAGCCCAAATGATCATCAAAAGTCCCCAGTACAAACCCTTTTCTAAGATGACATACCTTGCCCAGCTCTGCCAGTTGTTGAACAAGATAGTTAGCAGACATAGTTTTACCGGCACCACTCTCGCCGCTAATAAGACAGCACTAAAAAATAGAAAAATAATGAAGGCACATGGGAAGGAGAGATTAGGGTTTAGGGTTCTCCCATATTGATGGGTTGCAAGCATTCCCTAGAGAGTTAAAAAAACAAAAGCATGGCGGCCATTGTGGTGCCGTTAAATCTTTTGTTATAGCCAAAGCTAGGCAGGACAGAGAGAAGTCGAAACCAGGGCTCGAAATAGCGGCCTGCTAATGGTCAGGTTTGCCAGGCGAAAATAAGAATGCACTGCAAAATGAATAATAAAATGGCATGCAAAATTTACTGCAATGACCTCCTTTTATTTATCATGCTCCATTACTATGGCAGGCTTAAGAGATTTTATATTTCGAGCCCTGGAAACAGAATTGGAGATCCTGAGGATCGAACCGTGGACCTCTAGCTCTGAAGGATGCGCACTAACCAACTGAGCTTCTCCTGCTCCTAAATAAGAATTCCAATAAAAAGGCAAGGGTGGCGCAGCGTGAGCAACAAAGTGAGTTCTACGGTTCAGATTGCTTCGATTCCTGCAAAAAGCTACATATAAATAGAGCATGATGTGTAGATGTCACCCTTGTCTCGAGATTTTTCTCAGGTTCTCCGGATTTTTATGGGTGTTAAGTTTTGAAAGTTAAATTTAAATACCTGGGGCGTCTGGTTGTGAATCATCGCTCTGTACGTCATACTTGCCACCATGAAGATGTGAGGAGGTAGTGTTTGTTTTTCAGCATATCGATAAGCCAGCGAGTGCTATAAATTGTGTAAGCAAGAAGAAACAAATGAAATAAGTAAAGGAAAAACAAAACCAATGGATGGATGGATGGATGGATGGATGGATGGATGGATGGATGGATGGATGGATGGNATGGATGGATGGATGGATGGATGGATGGATGGATGGATGGATGGATGGATGGATGGATGGATGGATGGATGGATGGATGGATGGATGGATGGATGGATGCATCGATGGATGGATGAAGGTAAATGATTACAAAGTAGAGACACGGGTAAGTGAAAAAGGTAAAACAACTGATTTATGAAATAAATCAATATCTAATAAATTGTAAATACTGCTCTTCACCTCTTTACTATAAATATTGAGTGTCTGCAGTGGATTGATTGCAATCAGGATATCACCAATGTAGGTGTAGATTTGGTGGCCAAGATATCTCTCCAGTAAATGAGACAAAATCACTTCCTGTAAAACAACATTAAACTGGACTTCAATAAACCTTTATTAATTGACTAAACTATTCAGTAATAATTCGTAATACGAAATTAAAAATAGGATCTGTTTCGAGGTGAGTAGCAAACGTTATTCTGGTTATACATCATTCCCTTGAAGATTTCTTTGCTTGTTTTATTGAAAAAGAGAACTTTTTTCCAAGAGATATGAAATGGAAATTCCTCAAGTAAAATTGCGCCTGCATCATGTTGCAGCTCTTCTCAAGCAAGAGCGAGGAGTATAGATATGCTCTGATGCTCAGCTCTTGCTTGGCGAATGCTGGTCTTAGAACGAGCAACGTACGTCGACTCGTTGCAGCTTTTCTCTAATTGTTGGGAGACGATGATTTATTTGTATTAATAAGCCGAGGGTCAGTAGTAGATACAAATGAGCCTGACTATATTGTTGTATGTGAAATAGTGCTGCTAGAAGAGGCACAAAAGAAAACCAGATCAAACCAATGGAAGCAGTTGAATGGAGAGGGCCCTAAGTTGGAGGATTGAGCGCGCGCGTTTTTGGGAAACTGTTCCCGACAAAACCACAGGAGTCCCATCAACATATATCATTCTAAGGACCATTCGGTCCCAAAGGAGTTTATTTGACCCCTTTCCTATTTTCCAATGAGGGGAAGGGTTACTACTTGGTCTGAAACTGAAAAAACGTCGATGATGACGATAGTGGTTGATAATGTCGTCAAGCAAAGCTTTTACCACACTAACAAAAGAGGCGTAGGAAACTTACGTCTGTCAGGCTTGGAAGGGTGGTCAAGTCATCTACCAGAAGCATGTCTTTGCTTCGTCTGTGAGTGGGTCTTTTATGGACGTTTTTCCCCCTAGAAACCAATAGCATACTTAAGTTACTTTCGAAGCCAAAAATGTCATGCAAAAAATTGCTTAAAGAGAAATTTCAAACTCTCTTTACTGCTAACATATGTAGTTTGTTGCCATGACCGATTCAAGACCATATGTCTATATCCTATTTACTGGGTGGCCTGTGGCAGCCCAGTCGTAAAATGCCTTTTTTTTTTTCTTTTTTCTTTTGTCTTTTTTTTGCATTCTTCAAAAATTTCAATAAAATCACTGAAACTTCCTTATAACATAGACACCACAGAAACCAAGCTTGGGCTACCTGTGGTCTTGGGTCAAGTTAGTTGTTGTCAGCGTAATTTTAGATGGAGCCTGTTAATTAATTAAAAAAACTTAGTGACGTYGGTTTTCTCCGGTTACAAAACCGCATCTGTATAGTTTTAATCGAGGGCCATACCGCTACACTGGTTTAAAGATATACAAAAGCGGCACATTTTTATTTTTAAAAAAACACATTTAAAAGGCGTACACTTTTGAATAAATTTAACGTGAAAAAAATAAGTGTTCGGAAGTTCTGAAAGAAAAATACACCTAAAATGTTCCAAAGTACCCCCTCCTACCAAAAAGCGGTACATAACAAAGATAAGGTGTTAAATAAGCTGCAGCACACCAGCACATTGGGCAACCCAGAGCACGCTTCAGGAGCGTCTCGTTGCATTATACCTAGAAAGATTTGCTCTTAATTTAATAAAAGTAAAGCTCTATAGTCAAAATAGATGTAGATCTATGCATTAGTAAGGTTTCATCATTTCATTAAGTGGCCCTATCTTTGTGTTTAACTAAAAATACGTGTCTCTGAGCAAGAGGTCGTGACGTCATAGGTAAAAGAATCAACCGATCGTGTTTGACGGATGGTTGATTAAGCGGCTCAAATATTTTAATTGAAAAACTGAAATTATTTTAAAATATCCCAGTAAAAAAAAATTTTGAAAATGATATAATTCATATCCGTTTTTAAACCTTTTTTTCTATAAAAGTCTTGAATACTAAATAAAAAACTGGAATTTGAGTGAATTTGTCTAATTATTTTAGCCAAACGAAAAAATAATCTCATCAGAAAGTCGCCGCTAACATTCTAATTTTTTTATATCAATCTTCTTATCCTTTGACGAAAGTAAAGATAAAAATATTCTACCCTGAAAAAGTTTAAACAATATCATGAACAAAAAAAACAGATATTGTTCGTCTGGTTAAATCGGATACAAACTTGATATGCCCCAGCCATATGATATACAATTAAGCTGTCTAAAGTGAGATTAATGTATTTAAAACTTCGCGAATGGTGTTTAACGATGCATTGGAATTCGGCAATCTTACATGAAATTCCAACTAACGATGTTTACTTAATTCTGAAGATTCTTTATATCAAGAGTATGCAGTATAGTGCATATATAAAATTTTTAAATACATTTATCAAACGATATGGACAATAATAGTTACGATTCAACAATGAGGAATGGAATTAAACTAAGGTTTTTTTTAATTAGAACTTAAAAATCTATTAAATTCTAGCGAAGAGAGTTTTAAAAATCAATTCTTACGTAAATTCTCAGAATTTTTAGTCAAAAATAGAGGTTTCAAATTTAATAAACTTTCAAAGAAATATTCACAAAGTTAGTGAAACTTTTTTAAATTGCAACGTCAGGTATTTGATGAAGTGAGGTTGAAACTATAAGAAAATTCTACAAAACGGCTGAAATTCTAAGCCAAAAGGACCGTCAAGCAAGTAAAATCTTAGTTTTTATTTTAGAGTTGTATTTTAATGTACAAGAAAGGATATTCACCATTTGTGAATCAAATATTTATGTATATATTTATATATTTATATATAACTTACGTGTAGACTTTGCCTTCGCCTGAATCTTTCTCATGTTTGACTTCATCCATGATTCCATCTTCTTCGTGATACTGAGAATCCATTACTCCCCGAAGCTTTCGGTTTAACTGTGAGATATTTTCGATGTAAGCAGAATGGTCCATTTTGAAGCACTTAACAAGCCATTGAGAAAAGCCCCTAAGCGCTCGCTTTACAATTTTACACAAACACTCCGATCCACTGGCGCTAATAATTACAAAGTCAAAATTCTTCCAATTCTTTAGCGTTTTTTTTCCCCGCGAAGCTTAATTACTATGGCGCCAAAATCTAGTCGTAGTCTAGTTACTTTTCACTTTGGGTCTCACTATGATCCAGTTAAAATTAATAAGGGTTTTGGTCATTAAGCCGTGATTAAATTCATCGCTTCAAAGACTGAGCATTAAATAATGCCAGTGTTCGTGATGACGTCAGTTGGGGTCTAGAGGTTTCCACCAAAATCCCAAAAATCCGGCGAATCTAATCATCTTTATTTTTATGCACACCTATTATCGATAAACAGCATGGGTGCTGTAACCAATGGAACTAAAGTCAAAAGTTCTGAATAAACAAACAACTTCGAAAAACAATTTGAAAATATTTATAAGCTGACAAAACACGAAATAAAATTTTCAAATATTTTAAGACTTCACTGACTGAATTACTGATAATTTTTTCCTTTTTAATGTTGTTGACAATGTCGTCAAAATCAAGAGAGCGTAAATGAAATCCTTTACATAAAAATCTACGATGCGATATTTAAAAGAAAAAACTTCCTTGAAACTTTTTTAATAAAAAATCAAAATTTTTCATAGACAAATTCCATAATCCGGTGTTTTCGCTCACCTGTCGATTCTGGATATCCCTCACACACCTAGTTGAGCGACCAAGGGCCACAAAGGAGCGAAAACTACGACTTATGGAATCAGTCTAAATTTTTCACAATATAATCGATTAAAGAATATTTTTATCATAATTTTGTAATTATCGAGTGTGAAGAAAATGTTGAAAAAAAAATATTAAAAGGTGATGATTTCGTTTATAAATTTCCTTAACTGATTTAAATTTCAGCTTTTTTATTTTTGAATTTGTTATATGGCAATTATGTGTCCAAGAAAAGAAACGTGTATTAAGATGTAAATGGTAGAACGACGACGGAGGGGTGGGTCGGGTGGAATGTCTTCACTTGGGTCACTCCAACGATTACAAGATTGCAACTTAGAGAAAGCCATGCAATGGTAGTAAAGGCCAATGTTAACACTTACCACTTCTGTTTTTGTAGGGACCCAACTTAGAAATGGATGTTTAAGAAGATCAGAGGCAAAGGGTCTTTCTTCAAAATCCTTCACAACACACCTTAAAGTTAAAAAGAGATATCTATTTTTAAGAGACCGTTCATTTATTTTTATATCACTTCCTGTATGGGCTCTTCCATAAGATTCCCTTCACACATACTACCCCTACATTCACTATTTACAACACAACATTCAACTCACATGTTGATTTTTAAGGAGGGACAAAAACTGAAGAACCCAGAGAAAAACCCTCGTGGCAAGGAAGAGAACAACATATCCAACAAAATCAACTCACATATGATCTAGCCCAAGCCTGGGCTCAAACCTGGACCATAATGGTGAGAGGCGAGCGGTAAACCACTACATGCAATGGGTTGCGGGGGCTATATGAATTTTGAGTTTTGGTTTCCACCCCTTTGCAAGCCTAATATTTAATTGTATTTTAGAACACTTTATTTGCTCCCCTCCTTCCTAAATTTGGTGGAAATTAGTGGCCCCCTCTCAAAATTTCCATAGTCCCACCTCATAAATGAAGAATGCTCCCAAAGCCAAGTGAGACTGGCTAAGTAAAAGTATCTGTAGTTGTAAATAATATCTTAGAAACGAAAACTTTCCATGCCTAGCATCACTAGAACTACTGCATTTCCTGCAAAAGTTACTGTTGACTAAAATAAAAAATTTAACCAAACTTACTTTGCAATAAAGTCTCTATAGTCATGTGACCACTTTTCAGGGTTTTTCATCCCTGGTGGTTTGTTCCTGAAAAAGTGACAATTTTTCAAAAATCACAAAATAATTTAAATTATGTATTTCAATTCATTTTTTATAATAGTGTTCATTGCCCAATCTTCCAGCATTTTTCTCTACCATAGATTTTGCAAAAGTAAAATTTTTTAAATTACAAATTTAAATGTATTTTAATTCATTTTTTATAATAGTGTTCATTGCCAAATCTTCCAGCATTTTTCACTACCATAGATTTTGAGAAATGGATCACTGGTATATTTAAGACACTCGGTAAGGTGATTTGCAACAGTCCATTAGAAAAACTACACAACTTTGTGGGGTTAATTAAAACACATATAGTAAGACTCTTCCAGGTCAAATTTACAAGTTTATTGTTTACAATGTGAGGAAAACCTGGAGAACCCGGAAAAAAAACCCCTCAAAGCACCAGAGAGAAACTACAAACAACTCTACTCATACCAAATTGAGTGCTCTCAATTTGCTACACCACCCAAGCTCCCCATTAATACTAGACTGTCCATCATTACCTTGGAATTTTAAAGAGAGCTCTCATTGGATGTTCATCAGAGAGTGGAGCATATCCATCTGCAAGTTCAATAGCTGTTATGCCAAGAGACCAGATGTCACACCGCAGGTCATAGTTGTATTCTAGTTGTTGTTCACATGCTATTACCTTGAGGAAAAATAAGAAATATAACAGTATACGTAAGACGTGTTTGACATGCATGCACATGTTGCCTCTCCATATCGAAGGGTAGAAATTTTTTTGTTTAACAACAATGATTGCATAACAATAAGGATTAGGTATCAATAAAGTACCTCCAACATTAAAAGATAATTTATTTTGTCATGTTCATAAACTACTAAATTATATCATATTAGTTATATATATATCCTAAATAGGATTCATATGCTGACTAGCTGTGAACAAGCAGGAAACTTTGTAAAGTGTATAAGGAAATGACGGCACTTTAAAAAAAAGGAAGCACCAACAGCATTCAAAATGTGCTTACGTCACTTCCTGCATGCTCATAACTGAACAGAGCACGGAAAAAGCTATTTTATTTGTTAAGGAAATAAAATAACACCAGAAACTCATAAGGGATTAAAATGTGTAACAGCCAAACATCATTTCAGTGAGATGCTCCAGAACATTTCAATATTTTAAATCATTTTTTGTCAAAGACGTCCTTCTGCATAAATCATAATCTTTTTAAAAACTTTCAAAACTAAACTAAACTATATTCCCAAATTTGTCAGTAAATTTCTTCTAAAAGCCAGCTAGGTTAAGCGAAATTTATATGTGATAAAAGTGGCCATCTTGAATCAAGATTAAAACTCCAAATATGGTATCAAAACTCCTAATTTRCAGAATGGAATATTCTGGAGCATGGTTATATTAATAGTATTACATGTTTTATTTAACCCGCTTATAGTTAAATAATTTTTAAAAGTTTCATATCAGCCACGACAGACAGATTATGGAATAGGCCTTTTTTTTACTTGGCTTCCAGCTGAGTTAACCTTCGTAACAAATGCAAGGTCAACCAATCATGAAATTGAGGATTCAACACTGTATTTTGATACATAAGCATTACCTATGATTCTGCCAAGAGGACACATGAAAACGTGAATTCTTCATAATTTAAATTGATCGTAAATTATTGTAGAATTCATCAGGAAGAATTCCATTTCAATATGCATTGTACTTTTAGGGAATGCGGCCAAATCAGCTGATGTGTTTTCCAGTTTTAGACCTCCATTTCATTTCCTTGAGTATTGTTTCTTTGATTACAACCAATGCTCAAGAAAACATCTTAATGTGGATATAACAGGGTAAAAAATGTCATTTCTAATACCTCAGGTGCCATCCAGAAAGGAGTTCCCACAGATGAATTTCTTCTCATCATTACATTTGTTAATTCTGCTGACACACCTAATGATGGTAAAGATAAACAGCATTGGGCAGGATACAGCACTAGTATGGAAGAAAATGAGCATGTGTGCTGTGTGCAGTTATAAAGCACACTGGGATTGGCAGAAAATGAGAATAGTGTTAGGAGAAGCACAACACATTAGTGGAGTGCTTCACAACACTTCTCAAGTGTTTTGCCAATCCTCAAGTGCTCTATACTGTATCTCCAACACAGCAAGTTTTTTTCTTTTATAAAATACAAATTACAATAACTGTTATTTTGGAAGGAATGATGCAAATTGAAAGGATCGAGGGAGAGTTCTGTGTGCTCTCATAAAGCATGCAC
>NW_022261543.1:110930-125233 GCF_009602425.1 Actinia tenebrosa
ATTGCTTACTATCAATCACGTGACTTTTTGGAGTTGACTGGGGGGCAAACAAGCGGTTGACTGGGGAGCCACTAGCGGATGCTAAGTCAAAACATATCAAAATAAGTCCTCAAACTATTGTATTTGACTATTTTCACGACATCAAACCAGAAAACAAGAGATCAAAACAACCTCCAGGATTCTACAAGCCATCAAAAAAAAGAGCTATTACTGGAAGTGGTGTCTATTGATAGCAACCTATATAATTCAATACAATTCATTGAAACCAAAAAAATACGTCACAAAATTAACATCAATGTTATGGTTATAATCAAACTCAATTTTGATACAGAACTCCCAACAGCTACAAATAATCTATTTGTCAGTATCATAAGTGTCTTTCCTACGCACTTCCTAGTTACAATAGCAACTGCTGCTGTGAAGATGAATCCCCTTCAAAGCAGTACAATGCAGTGCTACCCTGACTACCCAAATTAACTCATCACATGCATTCTTTTTCCATTATTTGTAGCTCAATGTGTCGTTAATTCTGATGACATTGATGTACTGTATATTTTTTATATTTCTTTATTTTCCTATAACTTGTGAAACATTTTAAGATATTATTATCTACTGCATCTGGTAAGAGAATTCATTCAATAATCCAGCAATTCATGATTAAATTCCTTGTCAAGTTTTTCATAGACACATGAAAATCAGTCTACATAGATGTAATGATACTGAAGGTTATTATAATTCAAATTTATTCAAGTCTAGTGAGATCTGTCTGTTTCCTTATGGTTTTTTATTTTATTGTTATGAATATAAAAATTTCACTGTACCTTGATAGCTTCATAAAGAATGTAAGCAATGAGATCTTCTTCCAGATATTTGCCTTGCCTTAAAAGATTCCTAGCGAGATTAGTGACTGACCCACCACGGCATAACTAGAGAAAATAAAAATGATTTGAAGTGTATATTTTGAAGTGTGAGCTGAGCATTGTTAGCATAGAATATTGAATGTAGCGGTAGTGCGGGTGAGTGAAAAGTGTCCCCAATTAGTGCAAAAGCGCTAGAACAACTAGACACTTAAATAAAAGCAATTTATTAATTATTAAATATTTATTTATTTATTTATTTTATACACACAAGGAGATCTATACTTAAAACAGATTTGAAAGTGTGTAAAAAAACAATCAAATCAGATTCATTTCCAGAATGTTCTTTATCCATTGAAAATAAATATCAATAAATTAAGTTATATTGACAATCTGGTTTAATATAATACTTGCCATTGTTCATTAATTAACATTTAGAATTTAGAACAACTGCATTGAATGTAAACTAATATAAAAGTATGAAGATTGTAGCTAATCACTAATGGTGGGTATGCCCTTGGGAATTCCCATTCACTATCTCTTTCTTTCCCATATTTTTATTCCCTTTATCCTTTTCCCTATTTATCAGTGTAGTATTAGTCAATTCTAAATTATTTCTAGCTCTTTATAAATATATATTTTAAACTAATCAATTTTTGATCCATTATCCTATTTCTCTCTTTATTTAATTTCCCATATTTTCACATCATTATTTGTCCCAGCTCTCACAATAATATTAATATAAAAGTTCTTATATATAGCATGCTACAAAATCTCAGCACACTTTATAAAATGAAAAGAAACCACAAATTTCTTCAGAGAAATGGGAGATGCATGCATGGAGATCCCATACATCTCTCATTTCCCAAAATTCATCAATGCCAGCCAAATGTACCCTACTGTATATTGAATTATAGAACATTTCTAGCTCTATATCTATAGATATATATATTTAGAACTGATGCATGTCGTAAATGCTGCAAATAGATAACAGCAGCGATACCAGTTATTAAAAATTAACAATGAATTATTTTCCTTTGCACACGCAACTCAAAATTTATCAATGTTCACATACTCTGGCCTCCACACTCAAACAAAAGAAAGATTTGACAAACAAGCAAACAATCAAGAAATAAATAAATACAATACTTAAGATTATATCGTTCGTTGGACTATAAGCTTGAGATAAGCGTTAAGAATTTTTTAAAGTAAACTTTTCAGAGTGAATTTTTCAAAAACTCACCTCCATGACAAGCCAAAGTTGGTCTTGTCTTTTGGGATCTTCTCGTTTGATGTATGCTCCATAAAACCCAGCAACATTCGGATGATCTGAATACTTTTTGAATATTTCAAGTTCCGGTAAGACTTCCTCGACCTTTTCAAGAATCGAATCAATAATTTTAGCGGCAGCGAATTGTCCTGTATTGATATTACGAACTTTAAAAACTTCGCCATAAGTTCCTTCGCCAATTCTTTCCACGATTTCCCACTCGTCGGGCGATTCAAGTCCTTTTAGCCCTTCGGCTCGTTTCCCCATCACAGCTAAAAGAGAAAATCAAAATGAAAATTGTTATTTTCTAACTCTGAATAGTACATTCATATTTTACAACTTCACATAACTTACAAAAGATACTATCCGCCATTCGTTTGTAACCTTGAGGCCCCAAAGCCATGACTCTTTATAATTAAGCTGAAGCAAATAATTTCTCTAGAATATAAACTTAACTTAAAATATACATATTTGCTCTATCGATTTTAAAGGTTCTTAAAAAGTTTGACTTCTATCCATGGGTGGTTTAGTAAAGACCAAGGCTGGAGCCTTCTATGTATGGTTGACTAACCAATGGCGTAATATTGTTTACATTATTTGTAAAGAGAATAACACTTGAGGGAGGGGATGAATCCGACACCTAGCTTCACGAGTACGATTCGCTGTATTGTCATTTATATCATTTGTTTTCAATTGTAGTGTTTCCATAATTACTGTTCTCGTGTGAAAATCTTAATTTAATCTTGAGGGGTTCACCTGCCGCACTACAGATATTGCCGCCAAAAATATTCAAAATGGTTGATCATTAGTGACCATGCCCTACTCGCGTTACTCGTGATGTGGGGAGAAATGATAATAAAGAGAGAGAAAGTGAATGAATGAATGAATGAATGAATGAATGAATGAATGAAATAAAAAGAATAAAAAGAAAGACCTACTGATAAGGGAATGAAGGAAAGTGTAAGGAAGGAAGGAAGGAAGTAAAGAAGGAAGATTCGGTAGAATTAAAGATCTACTAGAGAGATAAAGTTGAAGAAAAAGTATATGTGTCTGATATGAGTATTTTTCCCGGGGGGGGGGGGGGGGCACTCCCCTATATTTGCTATACGGGTATGTGCAATAAAAACGTTAGTAAATATTGATTGCAATCGATTGTAAAACCGTCTTTTAGTCTGGGATAGGGTGTATAATTCTTAGTTTTAGTGTGGGGTAGGGTATGTAAAATCAAAATTTTAGGTCTGGGATAGGGTCGGGGTTTTGAGGTCCTGGCGTCACACCCCTACCCAAGTTGGGGTGGTAGTACCTCCCCCCCCCCCCCCCCCGGGGTATTTCTGTTTCTTAATTGACATTTGAATAAACTACGTATAAGCACGGCATTATCATCATGCATCATCATATTATTTATTTTAGTAATTTTTATATTGCCAAGAAGTTTTCAATTATAATATATTATGGAGGAAGGAAGATGGTTTAAAAAATCACAGCACAACCGGCCCGATCAGAATATACAGAATATACACGGCCCTTCTGTCACAAAAATTGCTAGTGATTTCGCTGTAACAACGTGAGACTATTACGACGGCTAAAGAAAAGCACAAAATTGCCTTGGGCGAATGAATTGCTGCTTAGTCACATATCTAGCTTTTGTTTATTGTAATCTGATGACGCACTATATAGAACCATAGTTGCCGAGTTTTCTTTGAGAGCGCACAGCAGAAATACCGACATATACTGTATGCTTCAAAGAACAATCACAGATAGTCTTTTTCATAATACTACCTGATGCAGAATAACAAAATAGTTCTTAAATCCAGTGAAAACATTCTTAGTCTTATGATGACGTACCGTGCAAACTACAGAGAACTGGTGACATTATAAAAGGATCATTTGCGCCCATTTATCTTTGCCACGTATATTTTTGGAGACAATTTTGCGAAAATGTAAGCGTAATACTAAGGTACAAAAAAGCGATAGTTGTGGTGGTTTGATGCTGTTCGGTTAATGACTTAAAGTCAAATTCATTTACAGCAAAAAACCATTAAAGTAAATATTGATTTAATATTCATTCACGAGTATGCACCATCTTCGTACTTGTTTAAGTAAAATCAGTTTACACAAGAGAAAAGGAACGGCATAGTCTTGGTTTACACAATCAATGCAAATTAAACCGACCCCTTGCAGCAAGTCATCGGAATGCTGCTCAATTTTGAAGGACAAAACATTAGTAATAACGACATAATATTGTCTGTCGGTCATTTACAGAAATCCCAATGGTAACATAGATACCACTCTATAAAACTTCATATATCATATTGTGGAAAAGCTAAACAAAGAGAGGAAGTACTGTTTACTAATATAACGGGGTATTGTAATTCAAATCTTTTGAATCATGACTCGAATTCCGATACTAATGATCGATTTCATCAATACCCTAGCATCTTACTGTTTTCATTCGCATATAGTTTAAAACCTACCAGAATTACTTTGCACTCGGTAAACTTTAATTTCATAATATTTTCTTTAAATTCCTTGGAACACCAGGCCGTAAGTGGAAACATACTATATCTGGTATTAATAATAATGATAATAATGATGGAAACTTTATTCTTTTTCTTAAATACAGTTGTAAATCTCTCTACGTATAGGCAATTAACAACTGGCTACTTGAAATTGATTGATATATAAATGATATAGATAGATAGATATATAGATATATAAAAATTAAAATTTAATAATAATAATAATAATGATAATACTAATAATAATAATAATGATAATAATCTATTAACTTACTATAGCGCCTTAACGTATACATTTTGATTATCAATAAATTATCAGCAATCAAAGGAGATTTTTCTAAGCTTGAAAGATTTCCAGTCCAATGTAAATGAGCATGTCAATAATTTTTTTCGATCTTTCTATTCTCATGTTTCTGGAATAGTAATCAAAACTGCTTTACTGTTAATAGTAAGAATATAAAAAAAATATTTGGCCAGGGGAAAAAGAATTGATTACTGACCAAGCCTAGAGGTTCTAAAACTTGATACTGAGAAACAAAACTATACTCTTCTTAGATGTTTCTAAGGCATTTAATCCGTAGAATTGCTAATATTTAATCAATGGTTTACTTCCTATTTATCAAATAGAAGACAATTTGTGTTGAATCTAATGAGCTTGTCATTACGCACGGAGTTCCTGTCGGGTTCGCTTTAGGCCTCCTTCTATTCCCTATCCAAACAGACGTAGCAAAATATTTGATTTCCATTTGGCGACACCAATTTGTTTTATTGAAATAGAAACCTGCTTGCTCTAGAATCTTGTATTAAGGAAAACCTCAGTAATGTGTCAAACTGGCTAGTTGCCCGCGGACAATGACGGAACTCTCTTCTCTCAACAGTAGACAGAACAAATTTTATTTCATTTCGCCCGCGGCCTCAAAAATCTACTGAGTTGTGCAATTAGTTGATATGTTAATGAAATGTATATCAAATAGGACTCGAAAGGAGATTCGAATCCCGAATCACGCGCTATTTTCCCCAAAAATCCCGCGTCCCGCGACAATTGTAAGCTTCTATCAAATTCAAAATTTTGGTAAACAGAAGGGGAGGGGATAAGGGGAGTCTCCCGCGCAGTTCATGACGATTAAAAAGGGATGATCAACGTTAACAGAAATTTTTCAATATCAAACGTTCGTGATATGACGATTCGCGAATTTTACATGCTTGAATCACGGGGAAAGATTTCCTCATCACAGAAAGTTAAAAATCGCAATCACGATATACCCCTCAACCCCCGATCCTGAGGATTAAACACGTCAAAGATTTTTTCAGTTTTAAAAATGATCATTAACGCAGGCTAACCAAATTAATAATGTTTCTTTAAAAAAAGCTTCGAATATTTTAAAAAAACCTCGTAAATTCATTAATTGAAAAATATTAGACACTTATTTTTAGTTTTTCGAATTCATCTTCTTTTTAATTTGCTTGTGAAGAAATAGAAAACGCGCGCGCGTGCTGTGTGCTGTCATAAAGCACGCGGGGATTGGCAGAACACGAGAGAAGTGTTAGGAGACACTTCTAGAGTGTTCTGCCAATCCCCAAGTGCTTTATGACTCCACACAGCACAGCAAGCAAGTTTTTTATTTCTTTTATGAAATACAAATTACAATAATAGATAGGAATGACGCAACGAAAAGTGAGCACATTGAGAGCACATTGCACGCGCTCCAAACCAATCAGAACGCGACATTCATAACAATTATTTCATAATGTGCGATAAATTATCTTATATATTATGTGAATATATTCTTATGAGACTAACTTTAGAAATATAATTTATAAGAAAAACTCAAATGATAAAAAAGTTACGATGTTTCGATGACATCTTGTCATCATATATGGATTGATATTTTCTATTTCCACATTTGTTGTATTTTGTTTGCACTTTTGTTACTGCATGACCAAAATTTAAGCATTATAGTCTTAATACTAGACCAGCCTTGTAGCTGAATGGGCCACCCTGGTTAAATAAAGTTTATATTTATATATAAGAGTTTCTCATTTGAACCGATTTTCGTATGATCAGTTTTGGTAGTTTATATTTACCATCACACTCTGGTTTTGAAAAACTTTCCTATTCTCAATAAACCTAGTGCGCATCGCTGCCATCTAATTTATCACATTACCTCATCCTGCAACGGAGGGACGTAAAAGAATCACTGAGGACGTAAAGAAACCCTAAGAGTGACCAACCTCAGTGCCTTTAATAATGATTTCGTAATGGGTTGATTGTGGGATATGGGCTGGGGATTTTACGGTGTTGGAAATTGTTTCACTGTACCTCGAAGGGGACCCTGAGTCCTATTGTGCAGCAACAGCCTGCGGGCAAAATCTCAAATATATCTATTGTAATATTGTTATCTATCTATATCCATAAACATTTTATTTAAGTTTCTTAAGACCATCTGCTTCGGGTTCAAGCAATATGTATATGTAATAGGACTCCATGCTGTCCAATTAAAAAATAATTGGACGAGGAATTTTTCGAGTCAAATTATTTCTTGATTGGGGAGCATGAAATCCCAGACCTATTAATTATATAGCTGCCTAATTAATCCCACATCAACAAGACCTTTCCAATTAAGAAAATAATTGGACAGTTACCTATATGGGATTAATGAGAAGCTGTATAATTATAATGATAATTGTAATTTGTTATCCATCTACGATGTATCCATTCTCGACTTTCACATCCCCATAATGCCTTGCGTTTTTGGGAGTAACCAATCAAAAAACTGTCCCAAATTGAAAGGTTTCTTAATTGAATTTATACTATACCTGCTTTTAACTGTACAGTACTGATTATCAGTTTATTCCAAGTTATTTTTGCGTGTACAGATCATCAAGAGTTTTGGTCTTACAGAAAATGTATTGACTTACGAAAAAATGTTTAAAATTTACCTTAAACGTCTTCAAGCTTCTATCCTTTTCTGTTTTTTACTTCTTCATTTTATCTTTGGATACCAAACAAGGCATTTTCATCATTTTTTACCCTCTGGTTACCCCCCCCCCCCCCCCCCCCCCCCAAGACGCAAAGGATTTTTGGGATGTGAAAGTCGAGAATAAACATTTTGTTTAAGTTTCTTACGACCAACTGCCTCGAGTTTAAGCACGCTCCATCTTCATCCATCTTTCGTCGATGATTATGTCTTTATTCAATTTGCCAGCAACACCACCTCCATACTATCTCCCTCTTTATCCCCTTCCCTTTTCTCTTCCACCTCCAATGCTTCCCATACCCGACCACACAATGCACACCTGCGTTTAGCCAGGGCCGGGCCTTAAAGCACGTACGCGCTACGACTTGCCGTGAGAATGAAATGGCTACCCATTATATTTTCCTCCAGTAAATCATCCACAGCCACCGACGAGTTATCGTTAAGGTACGTTATCTTTATAAACATTCGGTATCGTTATCATTAGTCACGGCTAGTAGTGCGCGTTATCAATATAATCAATAAATTGTGTTAATTTATATGATATCGATAAACATACACCGTTCGTGTATTTTCCCGAAATTCGATATCATTTTCGTTATTTTGGGTCTTTTTTATTTTTTWTTATTTTATCGTTGTAAAAATAGTCCCTCTTTGTTATCGCTGTTCGTTCACAAGCGGCAAAATTTTCCGATTTTCGTTAATTATTGTCGTTTTAGAATTGCTTGAATATTGTTTTGTCACCTTTTAAAATCTTTATTCATCCAAAATTTTTAAAATTTAAATCCTATGTTTAATCCTATGTTGTCCAATGTCAATCGATTTATGTTTACAAATATCATCTAGATCATTGCGTTCCGTAGACTATTTTATTCACCATACTATTCATCGCTATAATTTCTAACCTTTTTCTTTTCTTTTAATTTTTGAATTATACTCGTTCAACAACTTGATTTTAAACTAAATATTTTACCCATTTCAGTGAAATTTTTAACAGCTATTTCTTCGTTTGATATTATCATATTTCGACGACAAGACATACATCATTAATGCTTTATATCAGTATATTACAGATAATGTGTACAAAGATCTATTCGGTTGAATTTCGTGGGTTCCTGTTATAAATTTAGAAGCGAAGATGAGAAAGTTCAAGTCTCTTTTGAGTAATTATTGGTTTTCGTCCAACCTAAGCGGTTAATAACACCTTCTAGTCTTGAATAATTCTTCTTTTTTCTTTTCTTTTTTCACGGCTCTCATAAAAATACATACACTTTATAAGCAAATACGTATACTTCGTCGTTTGTCCTCGGAAAAAAATTCAACAAAATAAAAAARTGCTAAATATAGAATAAAACAAAATGCCTAAATTTCGTCCTAGTTTTCATTCGAGACTCAGCAAACAAGAAGCATTTTATCGAAAGTGGGCACACATTTTATATAAATTTAAAATTGGCTTCTTATTTTTTTAGAGTTACTATTATTAGCGGATTCAAACAACACCTCGAAGAATCATAAAGTTTTTAAAAAACTTACTTGGGTCTTCAGTGCTGTCGTCTGCTGGTGCAGGGTCGCCTAAACCAAGTCTGTCTTTCAAGTCTTCACTTCGGTCACCAGCGAGAATTTCTTCGCCATCACTCGGAGTAGTTTTTCGTTTCGAAGATTTTGGCATAATTATATTATTTTACCTAAGTTACTATTTGCGACTGATTTATCCGAAGTATTTGTGTCGTTATATTCGGCCTAATGTTCCATTTTGATCTTGAGAATAGTTTTCATTCCAAGTTTCTTGAATTATTTCTGTTAAACGATTTAGCTTACAATTTTTCTCGAACTTTCAACAGGAAACAGTTTCATTGCCTTCCCTTGATGGAATGAGTCATTCTTTCTCATTAGATGTCTCGTATCTTAGTGACGAATGACTGTGAAAAAGTTAATAAATTATTAATGTCCTTCAATTCTTACTGATTATATATGCCAAAACATGTATTTCATTTAATCGAGTTAGCATTTCAAGACTAGCTGATTAAACCCGCTTTCGCTTGAAGTCTCAGTTACGAGAACGGGTTTGCAGGCTTTATTACTCCACTTCACTTTAATAAAATGTCAAAAATGATATGCGCAAAAGCGGGCAAAAATTCTACAACAATTAATAGAACTAGCTGTTAAAAAAGCTGTCACTAGTTTAGCATAGAGCTCTTTCTTCTTCATCAAACTTAGCTAGTATACCTGAAAGACTGCAGATCAAAAGATGCAAAAGAGTATTCTTTTTATTAATATGGCTTAACGTTGCAAATACTATACTCTAAGCTAACTTTATACATTTTTTAATTTTCTTTTTCTTTTTTCTTTTTTACGTTGACTGCTATTCTTTTGATTTCATTAAAAACACACACACACACAAATAAAACGAATCAAAACGAGAGGGAGCACTAGAATAATCACTAGAATTTTTTTAGCTGTATTTTACTGAGTTTTCCAACTCGCTAATGTTTCATTAATGCAAATAATCCAGAACGTTCATATGTGAGTTGGCTTAGCACTCTTGAGAATTACTCCCACACGGCTCCATAGCTTCACAGAATTTTTCAGTTTTCTTCCTGTGCGGAAATCTTGGGATCATAAGCCTGAGATAAAGCAACATGAATCAGAGTAACCAGCCAATATATGACTTACCTTCTACTATATCTTTAAATTTATGAAAGTACTTCATTATTATTGTTGAAAAAATCCAGACGTAACACTTTGATACAAAGGCATGCAGCTACGTTCTAACTAGACGGCAAAAACTTAAAACGCAAAACGCACTACTCAAGGGATGGAGGGCAGCAAAAAAAACTAACTCACATGCAATTAAAGGTATTAAATATTATGATCTATACCGCTATTGTATGGTCTGCTTTTTGGCATTACCTATTCTATTGTATGTTTTGTACTTTGATTGTTAACCTTTATCGTGATATTATATTATTTATGCTTTCGATATCAGCTATTATCGTGCAGGTATAGCTTTTCGAACCATCCATGCATTGATTCCAAAAAGAGGTTGTCAATAGTGATGGGTCATTCCAACGGGCCAAGAAAAAAATAAATGGTAAACACCTACCGGCTAAACACGACTAATGAATCAAAGCCTTTAGTCGTTTTTGTTCACTCCAAACAACACTGGATATAGACCAAATTCAAAACTCGCACCGATGTGAGGCTTAAGTTGTGAACAAAGGAATCTGGCGTGATTCGTGACTTTTGAATCACGCCAGATTACTTTGTGTCACGCCAGATCCCTTTGTTCACAACTTAAGCCTCACATCGGAGCGAGTTTTGAATTTGGTCTATAGGTCATTCCGAGATTAACAACTGGAATAGCGCAGCGCACTGATTCTAAAAATGTCTTAAAGATTCGGACAAACATTGCATTCTGTTTAACCGCTACGAGGATTATACGAACCGATTTTATTATTTTTACTTAAAGTTACAATRATAACCCATGTAAACTAAGATCAACTGCGATCGGCTGTGAAAATTATCTGCTGAAAGTAAACTTGTATAAAATGGTGTTTGTCCGAATTTCGCCTTTCGTTTTTATGACGTCACGGTTGCGCTGCGCCATTACGCATAGATTTCTTGTCATAAGGTTGAAGCGTTAATGTATCCAGTGTTATTGACGAGAATAAAAAATAAGAAACACAAGGTGATCATGGATGAATCTTAGAATGACCTAAATTTTCCTGCCAAATCCACAGGAATCCCGCATAAATGAGTTAGCTTTTGGTGCCAAAAGCAAACAGTTTTTTGGGGAGGGGGGGGGGGGGGGAGGGGCAACTGTCCCCTCTTTACGCTAGTGGTCTTAGTTGCCTATCACCCGCTTTGGCTCCGACAACCCCAGTTTATAAGTTTTATACGGAAGTACATATCAGGCCTGACTAGCCTCCTCCGCAGACACTTCTCGCCTAAGCCTCGGATGGGGTTCCTGTGGTAGGATGAATGGGAGGGAGATATATGGCGAAGGATGGATTGTTCGAGTTTGTGAATAAACGTGCACGTGTGAATATGCCATGTAAGTGCGTTGAGGGGTCAGAGCCAAGAGAATTGTGTATCGAGTTGAGCTTTCGATGTAGACAAAGCGATTTAGTTAAATGAATAAAAAAATACTTCAACAAATACGACCCGAGGGTCAAATTGAGTGTTTTGCATATTAGCCCTCGTGTTGCATAGCTGCTTTGTTAATTACCGTTACTGCGGCCATCTTGAATTCCATTGTTTAATTAAGAAATGAAATTAACTGTAAAAATTCATAGACTGCACGGGCTGTCAGAGCGTCCTTTTTATACTGACTTTTCGCCTTTGCAATAAGAAGCACATCTAACAAATGCTCTATTAATGCAGGATAAAGGTAAAGAAGAAAAGTATTATTTTAAGAGTACGATTGCGCAACGAAACATCGAAAAATGGCTTATAATGGCTGCCCATTTGGATCTAAATTTTCCGTGAACGGAAAGAAGGACGATACATCCACTAAAAATGAACGGAGCGGCGTTTGTTTCGTCTTACCTTTGATATTCGTGGCAATTATACATGTGCTGGGCTAGCTTGATAAAATATATGATACAGGAATGACATTATGTTATGCAAGTAAACGGAACTCCTGATACAAACATGTTTTTGCCTGGTACAGCTAAAATACAACTTACCAAAATGTACTTTTTTCGCTGCAACACTCTTCAAAACTTTAGAAATTTTTGGCGAATCATTTTTTGGTAATCTGCCAGCCTTTTCTTTCCTGTAACGTTGTAGGAACATGTTAAAGTTCGAAAATCAAAGAAGCTGTTAGAATTTTGGTCGCTGTAGATGAGGTTTCTAATCAAAACAGAAAAAAATATGCAGCTTTACAGCTCAACGAGATTACCTTTTTAAAATCTATAAGCCAATCATTGTCTTTCGCCAATTCCTTAAAAAAAATTATTGTCGATCAGTTATTTAGAGATTTCGTCATGAGTCGACGTTTGTCCAAAGGATTTAATATTTTTTATTTTTTATTTTATTTTATTTCATCTTATTTTATTTTGCGGAAAAGGACATTTTAGTGATACAATGCATTTAGCTGCACAAGACCAAAAATTAAATACATGATCAGGGTTTTCAAATTATTCCATTTGTTAATGATTTGATTCATTATATGAATTGTAGGGTTGATGGACGAGTAATAAGATAAATCTAAACTTGACGTAAGCTCTATTCTAAGAGCTATGAAAGTATCCACGTTAATGAATCAAGTAAGAATTTGAACTTTTGTGTGGGGTCAATCCTTTTGATTTTGACGAAAGCTGTTTCCTTGTTGACTAAATAGGAGGATGGCATAATTAAATTCCTTGAAATTTCGTAAAAGGAAGTAGTCCAAAGTCCAAAGTTTACTGCAAGTTTTCCAGCCATGCCCCCCCCCCTCCCTCCACCCCAAACATATTTTTCTTACTTCGTCGGTATTTATCAACCTGCTGAATAAATCTCGCGAGTCTTCAGTCGTGCTCTCTTTCGCTTGTGTTTCTGTGTGGCTAGGGAACATATGGTTGTCAACAACATTTCTCCGACCAGACTTTTTACACAACGCTGCGACTCTTGATCTTATTTATATGCCCCGGGTATATATCCTAGCTTAGCATCTTTGGGATTGTTTGATTATAGAGCAATCATCTTCCTCTTTTTAACCCATCAAGTATGGGCTCGTAGAGGACAAAACTGCTGACAGGATCTAATTCATGGAGGTTTCACTCAATCTGACATTGTCAGTAGAGTCAACTCCTCCACAAACCTCGAAGTTATCGACACTTCCGGTTGATAGACATCGCCATCGTAGATTTTGAATATTTCCCTTAAGTATCTAATAATATTCTCTTTATAGAGAATACTAAAACCTGACTTAGAGAATACCTATCTAGCCATAGCTTTCGCTAAAATGCCAACGAGCTGATTTGGTCTTCCAGATATAAACAGTGGATCGTTACCGTTTGGACATGTATTGATACATGTATTGATAGGCATTGCTTGTGTACATTTTTTCTGAACAGATTCATGTGTTGTTTAGTAGAGAAATGATATATTTTAATATTAGTGCATATCATATTATGGAAATCAGTGCTAAGATTTATAGTCCAAAGATTTGTACCAATTTATTTATGTAGTTTTGATGACTTTTGGAAACTCAATACAATACAATACCTTCTCGAACCCGACTACGTTTTTTCAATTAGGTGTAAGCAGATTAAGAAATCTGCCTATCAGTTGTGTTCTCGCGCGGGACTCAAAAAACACATTTCATATATATATACCATTTCATATATACTTATTTCAATAAAGTTTGTCACCAAAAATCTAGAGAAATCGCTGAGAATCATGGGAAATATTGAGCATGCTCAGAAGAGGTGAGACTGTATCTGGTAGAAGATCTAGACTCTTCCACAGTATCTCCCTCGTCCGATCCGTCTCCACGCTTTTTCCGTCTCCACGCGTTTTTCGCCGCCATCTTTAAAATATTGAAACGAGAGAGACTGTGGACAAGTATTTTGGTTCTCAAAGCATGCTGGGTCCAAGTTTTCGGGACTCATAAGTCCTTTCGGTCATTGTACCGTTACAGTTGTACCTTGGTAGTCTTGTCCTATATGGCAGACATGACCTCTGACGTCACGCTGTA
>NW_022261544.1:20084-52211 GCF_009602425.1 Actinia tenebrosa
ATATTTCCGAAAATTGCCACAAAAACCGCAGCAAAAATCGCCACAAAAATCGCCAGTGTAAACGGGGCTTTAACGATAGTGTCTGTGAATATTGCTTAGCGTCCAAAACCTGCTTGAAATAAAAAAGTCTAAATTTGCAATTCATAGTGTTACATTCCCTGATGCTAGGGGGAGACCGTTCCAAATCCAAGCGCTGCAACAACAAACGCTCGTTCCCCGAAGGTCTTACATCTGGGGAATGCCACGTGGTCTCAAGTGGGAAATTATTTACGTCGAGCCGAGGAGGTCTATAGCCCCGGCCCCGAAAAACAAAAGGGAGCCAGTGAAGGTTCATTGACACTGGTGTGATTTGCACGAATCGAGGACTACAAACCAGGTTACGTGCTTAGCAGCGTTACTGAAGTTCAGCAATCTCTAAAGGCGATCCATCTGGTACTGCGAAACTCAGTTCAATAACGACTTGCAGAAGCCCAAGTGTGAGGTCATAAACGCGTTTATAAGAGTCTTAGAAGACTCCTCTGACAGAGACCTCTATCTCATTTTGTTATCAATGTTAACCTCGGCCAGCCGACGGAATCCCGTAAACAGAATGACTCCGTCTTACTGTCATTTAGCATGAGCTGATGGTGAGCCGTCCGATCTCGAGTAAGACGATAAGTCAGTTGCGTATCATCTGCATATCCTTGGACACTGAGTTGGTAGATGTTTCTTCGTGACGTGGAACAGGCGAGATGCATACTTTTTAAATAGTATACACTCTTGGTCAAAAATGTTGAGAAATGTTTAGTTTTAATGGTATTTTCATGAAAAACATGAAAAATTCCCCTTAAAACGACCCCCTCCCCCCTTAACAATGTTGTTCAGGAAGACAGGGCTGCTGTCCTGAGGGAGAGGGGGTAAGGACAATAATTTTTTTAATAAAGGAAATTCTACTATTTCATGATTGGATGAAAAATTCTCAACCCTTTTTGTCCAAGATTGTAGGTCCAATAGTATAGGTCCCGCCCAGCTTCTTTGAGAAACTCCACTAAGGAGGTCAAAGTCCCGGGACTGTTGCAGCTCGATGACCTCCCGCTGTTTCATCTAAGCGTGATTCAGTTACGCCAAACTTACTCTCTAATAAGTCGACCATGTTCTGTGATCAATGGCATCGAGAATACCACAATTATATCCAGGATTTATGTCGAGTTTATGATGCTTCATGCATAATTTATAGACCACTCAGTGAATACATAATAACCAAAGCTCTTGATTTATTCTAAAATTTATCAGGGACCCATTGTTGCCAATATCGCATGCAATTTGAGATTTTACGATATCAAATTTTAATATATATATATATATATATATATATATAGATTACTTCATAGAAAGTGCGGCGTACGGGGTTATATTCAGTTGTTTGTGTAAAACACGAACGAGCGAGTGAGTGTTTTACACAAACGACGAGTGAATATAACCCCGTACAAAGCACTTCCTATGATGTCTTCTCTTTATTATATTGAAGAAATAGAAAACGCGCGCGCGTGCTGTGTGCTGCCATAAAGCACTTGGGGGTTGGCAGAACACTCGAGAAGTGTTAGGAGAAGCACGACGCATAGCGGAGTGCTACTCGACACTTCTCGAGTGTTCTGCCAACCCCCAAGTGCTTTATGACTGCACGCAGCACAGCAAGCAAGTTTTTTATTTCTTTTATAAAATACAAATTACAATAATAGATAGGAATGACGCGACGGAAGGTGCGCGCGCGTGCAATGTGCTCATAAAGCACGCTCTCCAAACCAATCAGAACGCGACATTCACAACAGTTATTTTATAAAGTGGCACAGAACGACTCGCCATTTTGTCCACATCAACAAAACTACAGAAACACAAATTTACTTTGGCGGGAAGCCATTCAAATGTCACAATTGCTCGTTTTATGATTGGTTGGTTTGGACAATTCTATGTTTTGATTGCTTATATTTTTACACTGTGAAAAGCTGTATGCGACGCTGATTGGTCGTATTGCATTTTTCACCAGTGAAATATAAAGCATAGAGATTTTTATAATAGAGATTCATTGTATGGAATTCTAGTTATATATATATAATAAATATATATCAGAGTTAATAGATTAACTATGATTACATAAACAAGAAATATGGGAAAAAACGTTTCCTAAACCGAGGAGCTCTGGGAACGAGAATGGGGAAACGGGAAGGTATAATAAACGCATGCGCAAATCACGTGCACAATTCAAAATGGCGGAAGATTCTTGTGAAGATTTGCCTAAGGTTTTATAATCATCCTCATCTCAGCTGGTGTTTTATCGAACTGAAAATGTTGTTAAGCAAGATAAAAACGTTTGTCAACGAAGCAGTAGAAGCTGTAAGTATCTATTACTAGACATTCTTGATAGATTTAACTGATCATCAGTTTATGGCCACGTAGACGTAAAATGAAACTACAGTACCTTCAAGGTTAGGTCGTATTGACCGAAGGAATTCGTGTTTTTTTACAGCTTGCTCCTGACTTGCCTCCTCAAGAGGACTTCGTATTCCACTGGAAGGCTGTGACGAATTATTTTATAGAAGCTACAGGTGAGATTGAAACACAATCACTATCCTTGTTTACAAGTAAAATGACATAAGCTTAAGCTCTGTCAGGGGAGCAAGAGACACTTCATCGAAGATGTACTTTGTACTTGATGTACCATGACCATAATGAGGCGAGTTTTTACCACTTATGGAATGCAGTTAAATCGTTCATTTCTGTCCTTGCGAACAGCCGAATATTCCTCGAATATTCCTCGAATGTTTTACTGTAAATAAGATTCTTCGGTTTAATAGCCTCCCACTCTGTGTATGCTTATAGGATATACTGTAGCCTTTAATTGAAGCTTGTACACAAGGGCGTAGGCAGGGGGCCAAAAGGACCATGCCCCCGTTGTGGCAAAAAAATGGCGGCTTTTTAGAATTGATACTGTAATTTTCATTTTCTTTTCCTAAGTTCCACGAAATTAAAACCCGCTGCCCCTTTTATAATACCATACACTGCATTATGGATTTCCTACATACAGTACTCACAGATCTTTTCACTCCAGCCCCCTCTCCCTTAGAAAAACATTATAATGTACATTTATATTTATATCTAATGAAATTATTACTGCCTTTATCTTGTAATTAGATGAGAAAGTGCCAGTTCACTCCACTAATATTCCATATCATTTGGAAAAAATGTTGACAACTCTGAGGCAAGAAGAAGAAGAAGCATCTGGTGGATCTACTGTATGTTCAATTGACTTTTTAGTTGTGTTTTTATCTATTTTATTTATTCATGAGCTTTCCAACCAAGTGAGCATAAACATACATCTTTATAAAAATACAATGTTACAAGTTACAATGGTAAGAATTAATTAATAGACCTTATTCGTGGTGTGACAATGTTTTCCCAATTCAGCGTGACAAACCTCTGGGGGAATGAAGAGCTGTTAGTTTTGAAACTTGTTGGGATATCATCGTTATTCCTTTCGTATCCTTTGGGATACTCATGAATTTTTCGAAGAATAAAAACAAAAGAAAATGAATCCCCTGGAGGTTCGTCACTCTGAATTGGAAAAACATTCTCACACCATTAATAAGGTCTATTACAATGAAAAATACTACGCTGCTGTGCTAACTGATTGAGGTACAACTGACCAACATCACTTGGGTCCCAATTACAAAGGTCAGCCAAATTGAGACTTGTTTTTCATATTTCTAACTAATTTCTACCAAAATGATAAATAAATAAAATAAATAGGATTTAAAATTACATTTGTAAATAATTAGAAGTTGATTTTTGTAGAGGGAGGAAAACCAGAGAATCCTGAGAAAAACCCTCAAAGTACAGGAGAGAACCATCAATAAACTCTACTCACACTGACTCTGGAAATCAAACCTGGGTCTCCTTGATGAGAGGCAAGCACTCTCACTGCTCTGCCAGTTGTGCTTTAGTTTGTTACCCTTCAATACTCCATTTTACAGATCCATCTAGTGACCACGATAAATAGTTCCTAGCCGAGGCTGGAGTTTTCGCGCATAGCAAAACTACAATTTATCATGCGAGGTTTATCAGCTAATATTAATTAGCTGTAATTTAGATAAGATACTGTACATATTCTGAGTTAATATTGTAAAACATAAATGTTTTGAATAACAGGGCCCTTGTTTGGAATATCTTCTGCAACACAAGATCCTTGATACTCTTCACACCTTAGGAAGAGCTGATGTAAGTACTTTGATAATTGTATTTAACTGTCAATGGATAGAGCATCACCTACAGTATTCTTAAAATGAGCAGTTGTGTTAGAATAATCATAATAATTCAAAACTCATTTTTAAGTGCACTTGAAAAGCTCCTGAATATAGCAAAGTTGCTGGATACTCCTGGAATTCTCCTTAAAATTGTAACATTTTTTGATTGTAACATTTTTGTAGCACCAATAACGGCAAGCGGCAACTGTTAAGAAACAAATTCACAAACAAAATGGTCCTTGAAAATCATATTTTTGAGCCTTGGAAAGTCCTTGAAAAGTCCTTGAATTTTTTGTTTGAGATGTATCACAAACCCTGTGTAAATCAGATTAAACCATTGTCCTCATGAATTATTAAAATATGAGTTTGAGAATATAGTTTCTTGTGTCACATTTCATGAACTGAAACTTAGCATTCTTACCAATACCAGATAACGCTGTGAAGAACGCAAACATCATCAAGTATATACATGTACATGTACACACATTTCAAGAAAAACATGGCTTTGTGCCAAACAATATCAATAATGACTTTAAGATCTTGAAAGGATGTAACAAAAAATTTGATTGTCTAATTTTTGAAATGTTGTTTACACAAGAAAAATTTCCTTATTTTAAAGTGACTCTATCAAGGCCAAACTATTTATATAACAACACCTTTTGTTTTTTCACAAGTAATTTATATGTTAATTCAGTTGATCTTAACTACTGTACACTTGCAATTCAATAACACTTGATAATGGAGCAATGATGACACCAAAACATTGGAAAGTAAAAACTATGTGTTTCCTATGGTTGTCCTTCTTAATACCCAGATAATATTCTCATTTCTGTTGTTCATTTTGACAAAGCGTTATTTACAGTAATGGAAGGTGTTAAGTGTCGTATGTATAATCAATAAGATTAAA
This sequence comes from Actinia tenebrosa, assembly GCF_009602425.1. Next base: position 25,269 of record NW_022261544.1, read on the forward strand.
ATATTTGCATATTGTTGTTCAGTGCCCTCCAGGAATGAAGCAGCAAGTATTATCATTCTTTGCTAATCTTCTGGCCAAGATGAAACAGCCATTACTGCCTCATGTGAATGTCTACAGACCTGTACATGTAAGTCAACTATTTCTGCACAAAGTAAATTAAATTTACGGTATAGCCTGGTTTACAATAGCGTCAGAATCAAGTTCAAAAGTGACATATGCTCACAGTATGTAGTGTACTGCTCATAAACAGTGCTGGCCTTTTTTTCACATATTGGTGATAAGTGCAATACTGAGTCATCTACATGTACATGTATGTTGCTTCCAATCCTGACGCTACATGTAGTAAGAACCAGGCTTATACAGCTATTTCAAAAAAAGGTTGAATACTGCACACTGAATAGTGCATTCCAAGACCAAAGGGCATTCTAAACATACAGCAATTAACTCTCTACATGTAGTTAGATGGAATACACTAAAAATAGAATAAATTATTATTATTAATCCTACTTTAGACAATGTCACTATGACTCACAATGCACTTCGGTCTTGGATTTTATTATGCACTATTCAGTATTCAGTATTCAACCTTTTTTGAAATAGCTGCATCTAAGCATCCTGTTATTGCATTCCATACCACCACAAGACAGGGAGATGTTTGTGTACTTTAGTGTCTATCTCCCCCCCCCCCCCCCCCCCCCCCCCCCCCCCCCCCCCCCCACCCAGCCAAGCACTGAATTGAGTGCCTCGCCATAGAATGTTCCATGTGTTTCCTTCAATCACACATAATCCTTGAGAGGTTGTCAATTGTTTTCCAAGCTTTGAGATCACCAAACCCATCCTTGAGGGGATGTGATTCAAGATATGTGTCATCATATTGGTAACCAGTCGTTTCGCACAATTGCCTTTTCGCACAAACCCGTTCGCACAACTATGACCTGTTCGCACAATTCCAAGAGTCGTTTAGCAGAACTTTAAAATACAGTATATGGTCACTAAGAAGTCGTGAAAATATCTTTCCTCTGTTCCTGTAGATGGGTTTTCATCCCCAATAATTCTGTTTCAAGACTTTATTAGCATCCAAGTTGATCGAAAATTGCACGAAACAAACAGCGCCATTACTTCCAGTGTACCAAAGTGTAATCTTTCCTTGACTTGCCAACTTAATCTTCATCAAACTTTTTGTTTATTTATTTGCTTGTTGAAAGCTTGAGCATATATCTATTTTCTCCAAAGTGTTAATGAGAATCTCAAGGTGACTACCACCAAAGTGAAAAAAGAGTCAGGCTAACGAACTGTTACAATTGTAAAAATAAGAGTTTTACGACTAGTCAACAATGAAATCGACAACTAGCTACCAAGTACTTTCRTTACCGTCGGTTCGCTAAAACCCAAAGTCTGCTACCATCATGAAGTCCTTTTGCTACCATTGGAAATTACCAAAACAAAACTTCRATGAGACTTGTTAAAAAGAAACATAGTCTCTTGAAAGACATTTGTATATGATTTTGAAGCATATTTGGAGCGATCATTTCACRATACGATCAGTGAAAGTGGAGGTCTAAACGCGACCAAGGACAGTGTTCACTAAGCTACCATATCAAGTCTGTTTCTACCAACTTTTGACTCGGATGACTTTATTTCCCCATACTCTTATCTATGAAATGTGTGTTTTGGGTAGCTTTATTATTCTTTATCATTGTTTACTTGCCAAAGTTCAAGGGAAAAAAAACCTTATACGTGAAACATCGATCGACTCTTGGAATTGTGCGAACAGGTCATAGTTGTGCGAAGGGTTCGTGCGAAAAGGCAATTGTGCGAAACAACTGGTAACCATCATATTAATGAATATCTTATTGGCTCAATTACCGGAAAGTGGGAAACAATTGTTGTTAAATTGTTAAAAACTTGACATGGAAGAAATCAAATAAAATATACCATATGAAGCTGAATCCCTTCATACAATGAAATACTCTATTTTTGACAACACTTTTGTTCCAAAACCAAAAAAGGCATGATTTGCTTTTCATTGCTTTGCCATACATGTATATAAGCACTATTAATTTGTACTGTAGCTCTATTAACTTTTGTGAATCTGCAGAGGTTGATTCGTCTGTGTGGTGAAGTGCGTGCAGCTCCTTCTGAGAATGAGGAAGTTCACTTTCTTTGTACAGTTTGTTCCAAACTGAGACAAGACCCATATCTTGTTAATTTCTTCCTTGAGGTAGGTGTTTTTACAGGTTATACAGTGTATTGTCATTTGATACAATTGCAGTACATGCACTTAACAATTATTTGTCAAAGGCGCAGTGAATATCGGGGAATATCTTATCGGGGAATGTTTACTGAGACACGAGTCTTCAAGCGGCAACATAAATATCCCCGATATTCACTGAGGCTGAGGCAAATAATTGTTTTAGTATAAATACACAGGTGATTCTTTCAAAGAAAAAAGAAAGAAAAAAGAAGATAAAAGACATTTTTTTCCGGTAACAGCAACCACCATTTTGGATTATCACTTGTGTGATAGTGTGAGTTTTTCGACCAATCAGCACACGAGATTTTCAATAATCACCTGTGTATTTTTACAGGTTGCAAGGTTCAAATTTGAATAATCCTTATGAAAGTACCTTGGTGAATTATTCTCTCACTGTTATTTGTCAGCTACTAAATCCTGCAATACAGATGCTGCAAATGCTTATTTTATATGGTGCAGATTGATCACAATAGCCTTCTTTTTCTGTCTACTGACTCAACCATTATAATTTGAATAAAAATATGCAAAGTATTCAGACTAGTTGAGTCAGTAATTTATTATAATTATGTGACACCTGGGCAGATAATTGGCTTACTATTAAAAGAATAATCAAAATATGCATTTTTAGATATAAAGAGAATAAAGATTTTCAAAGAAAACATAAATTCATCTAGAAATCAAACATATGATGTCTATTAATTCAAAATAAATTTTATTTAAAGCAATTATATACTACTTGTTTTAAATTGTCGAATGCTTCTAAATTGAAAGTGTTTCTAAAGTGTAAACCATGTGCAAGATAAACGAGTGACTAGTTATTCAACAGTATTTATAATATCTTTGTCGTTCACCTTGATCTCTTTTGTTCTGCATGAGACACTTTCTTTTCCTTTGCAGTTCCTAAATTACATAAAATCAGTTATCCATATTGATTATATCTGAATCAGATCTTCTTAATTCTCACTGTGTTTCTGTGTCTTCTAACCACAGTTCACCTCTATAAATGCCTGTTCTTGCATTGCCTGTCAACAAACACACAATAAAGACTCTTCTACTCATAACACATGTGTAAGTCTAAACTCTGTTCTTGCAAACAGAACTGTAATATTCTTATAAAGTAAAAGATTAAACCTTACTGCTTTGTATGCTATGTGACTAGGGCACAATAGGGTCCTGCAGTCAGGTTTCTAATAAATTAACTGAAGCGTATTTTCCATTAAATTAGTAATATATGCAGTATGAGTGGCCGTGTTGTATCAGATATGCAAACTCCAGGCATAGCCGAGAGTTTGTATATCGGAGACAACACAGACACAAATACTGTATATTACTTACCTTTGTGCTTCACTAAAATTTTCAAAATTAAAGTGAATCTGGCCAAGAAAATCCATCTTAAAGTTTATGCCAATGAACACAATTTCGTATCTGATTTACAACACTCTTCACGGTTGTGATTTCTGTTGTGTTTTCCTCATGAATTATTAATGAGTTTGATAAATATAATTATAGAACTTACATTTTCATTTATAACTTACATTAGATGGAGATTGTCCTTTATTATTACTCTTTTATTAACCTCTTGCTTCCTTTTTCTTATGATAAAATAAATAAAGATAGATAAAAAAACATATTTTACAACCACCACTCCCCATAAGGGGCTTTTCTTCATTATTAATCATAAATAATATGAAATCATTAATTTTTATATTGTTACAGTTCAAAATATTTTCCTCTTATTACTCGCCATGCTCTCCTCTCTTATCAGACTACTTCTTCTGAATATACTAGTAGTTTATCACAGGTATGGATTTCTTCTTGTATCAGATCCCATGCACTGCCATTCTCATCAATAAAAGTTGATTTTCCTACTAGATTCTTCTTAGCAGTGCATCTTACTTTTTTCTTTCTTACATGTACATGTATACTATAGTGTACAAATCACACTATCAATGCAGCACATTCAGTCTTTATCACAATTCTATAACATACTATACAACTGTCATGTACCTCATACCATGTTGTATCACACTACTGTCAATGCAGTACATTCAATCTGTCACATATCGCATGGTGTAAATACCATCAACTGTCTCGTTTTCTCACTCGAATCTGAAAATGACCTCCTCTCAGGTTGTCGAAATGTCAGTCACCACCAACAACAGTCTTTCTAAAAACTACGCTCACCCGGATGATCACACTTCACAACAAACTTCAACACCTGGGTTCAATTCATTTACTCTTATATCTCATACCATGCTGTATCACACTAATGTATATGCAGTACATTCAATCCTCATAATGTACCTGGGTACAAGGGCAGATCCAGCCAAAATTTTAGGGAGGGCTAATTGAGTTTGTTCCGTCAACAAAAAGCATCTAACTATTCAGTTTTGTTTTGTTTTGTTTTTTTTTCTTGCTCCTCCCCCCCCCCCGCCCTCGCTGAGTACCCTGTATCCATCATGTATCTCATAATCACACTACTGTCAATGCAGTACATTCAGGGCCCGGTTGTACAAAGCCTGGATAGCGCTATCCAGTGGATAAGTTGATGCTGTTATCCAATACATTTTTCCATTGGTGAGAAGATTTATCCATTGGATAGTGCTATCCAGGCTTCATATGACCAGGCCCAGCATTATAGTCAGCTTTACTGAAAACGTTTATCAAAAATGTTTACTGATTAACTTCACGTAAAATTAAAGTTTAACTAATGCTAATCAGTCTCTTTTTTAACTTACTGAACTGAAAATGATTTATTCATAAATCTTCAACTATGAATGCAAATAACACTTTGTGATTTATGAATGAGTGCAACCTTTTGTATATAACTACTAAACGTTTTTTAATGCCTGCACATTCAGGCTAAGTATTGCATAACACCATGATACAGTATGTTGCTTAGTCCTGTTCGTTCCCTTGGGATGCTATGACCAAGGGCACTAGGACACCGAATGTGGTTGGATTTCTATAGGTTTTTTTTTCCTTTCGATTATTTGAATTAAATTMACGTTATACTTGTTTGACTTATCTTGTGTCCATGTTCCTTCGTTCGCTGTTGTAATGCAGACGTTTTCATTCCAAAGGTCAAACGGTTTGAATAGCCTATGAGCATTACTTCTTTAACGGCTGTTCCGTACTTGACTCTGTTTGTACTATACCAACAACAACGCGACCGCGCAATGCTCCTTACGTCAGTAATGTGCAACCGTCCAGAGTTAATATGGTTAATCAAATTCACCTTAAGTTCCATATTCTAATTTGTTACCAACTTGTATTTGAATTAATTATTGCACTGCATGAGTTGAATCTTTGGCCAGGGCTCAGAACAGAGCAGAATGACTCCATTTTGATCCCTGAGTTAGAATTAATCTTTTTTTCTCTGCACTGCATCACAGTGTGTAGACTGTGTTTGCTTCAAAATGACTGCATGTTCATTGCACTTGTCACTTTAAGCATGCCTGTTGCATCTTGTAAATGCAATCAGTGTTAGACTTGCTTAATAACTAATAGAGCCCTTCACAGTTCCCTGCACCATCTTGAAAGGTAGCCATGCCTTTGCATTGAAGCAAGACGAATGGTGAGCTTGCAATGATAGAGACATGTGAATAATATTGTTCAAGGTGTTAAAAAAGGTCTCTATCATTCAAGCTCACCATTCGCCTCCCTTCGATGCAAAGGCACGGCTACCTTTCAAGATGGCGCAGGGAACTGTGAAGGGGTTTATTGCCAAGTAAATTGATCATCCTTTGAGTATATGTAGCTAACATTAGCTAGGGGATTTTACAAGAACTTAATCCATAAATATCTAAAGATGTAACCTGTGTAGCTTTACTTTATGCATGATTATTAAATTGCTCATCATGCTGCATCCATGCCCTTCAAAGAGTTCACACTTCTTTAAATGAAGACCATTTCAAGTTTAACAAAATAAGGTTCATTCATGCCTGGGTTTGGTGTAAACAACATTATATATTATAAGACATTACAAACAAATGGTGTTTGCACCAAAGCTGCACCACGTTCGTAACCTCAGAAAAAATGCTTGGAAATTAGGACAATGAGTATTGTACTCCCTTCACTACCTTTGGGCACAATAATTGTACTATAGGGAATAAGATCAATTATTTACTAGACTAAAAGTACATAATTGTATTGCTATTTGTTTAATTAGACACACTTTGTTGTGGTGCAATGTTTTCCCATTACAGACCATGTGTCATTCCCTAGAGAATGAGATTCTTTGTTTTAGTTATATCCATATTTATGTGTCTTGTTATTTGCAACTGTTAATAAAAAATGGTACTCTAGGGAATGTCATGTGTTCTGGTGTTCTGTATTTGGGAAACATTGCATCATAATGAATAAGGTCTATTGCCATGCCCAGTTACCTCTTCAAAAGGAATTCTTAAGTAGGAATGTACTTATAATGTACTTATAATGACCCAAAACATTAATTGAATAATTACGTTTTAGTCGATAGAGAAAAATGTACCTCATGAATCTGGAGCTGGCCAGGATTCATCAACACTGCAAGACACCAGACGTAGGGACAAACCTGATTATACACTAGTAAACTCTCTGCTTAACATGACCAAAAGTGAGGTAAATACTACTGATAATGGTTGATTTAATTAAGCAAGCATATTCCACTCTTAGTAATAATTAGACCAATGTGTCGTCAGTTAATCCCACTTTTCTTACCCTTTCTATGCTAAGAAATGGAGTGCAGAAATTATGCACCTAATTGATTTGAATATTTTTTTCTTTTCAAATGTACATTTTTATAGCAAATTTCAGTAAATTAAGAACTAAGTTTAGACTCAAAACCAACCATGTCTGTACATACATCAAACCCTGTTGCATTTCAACTCAATATCACAGCTTAATTAAAGTATCATCATTATCCTCCATGCCTGTTTGGCACGTAGTGCTGACACCAAGGACTTCAGAATCAAAGTACAAACACCACATAATATTGGGGCACCCTATTTGTCCATCATGTCATGCACTCTTATCACTCATATTTTGTTTGTGTGTGTTTTTTGTAATAGGTTAGTTTACTTTCACTCTCATCTATCAAATACCTTACTTGGTTTTCGTTTTGATCTCTTTTTTTTTTTTTCATTAGGACAGTAGAATAGCAGTGAAGGCTTGTGAAGGACTCCTGCTGTGTGCATCATTACCTGAGGACCATGCAGCTACTGTTATAATCCTCTATACACCATTCTGTGAAATTATGGTCAGTAGTAACGGTCCCTCAAAACACTCAATCACCAAGTCTTAAGAGATATAAAATAACTGTTATAAATGTCGCGTTATGATCGGTTTGGAGTGCGTGCTCTATGAGAGCACATTGCACGCACGTGCTTTTTCCATTGCATCATTCCTATCTAAAATAACAGTTATTGTAATTTGTATTTTATAAAAGAAATAAAAAACTTGCTTGCTGTGCTGTGTGCCGTTATAAAGCACTTGGGGATTGGCAGAACACTTGAGAAGTGTCCAGAAGTACTCCGCTACTCGTCATGCTTCTCCTAACACTTCTCTCTTGTTCTGCCAACTCCCGCATGCTTTATGACTACACACAGCACATGCACGTGTTTTCTATTTCTTCATTATAATAATAAAAAATTTAACTATAATTTAGACTTGAAGATAGAATTTCACACGCTGCGATTGCTCGAGTGACCAGTGATTCTGAAACGATATTCACTACTCCAGCCGTTATTATGAGGTTTCCCAAAGTTTGCCAGAGCAGAAGTAATACCAAAACCTTTTTTAATCCTGAATTTTGTCTTTTCTCTGATATTCAATTCTAAAATTATACTAAAACAATATTGTAATCACTTCGCTTTCAGTCAGTAATTCGTTAGATAAAACCTATTATTTGCCAATTATAACAATAATCTTTATTCCCATTTATATTTTCAAATGTGTAATGAGAAGTGAACTTTGTCATCTAAAAAAATAATAAGCAAAATAACAAATTAAATAGTCAATTATTTTTTAATCAAAACTTGTGCAATTATAGACTGAATTTTCGATACTAACTTGATAGCTGTTGGTTTATACTAAAACGGATATTACTATTTAAAACAGATATTTTTATCAATCTATGGGGGGGGGGGGATATTTTTCTACTAATTCCTTTTTATTGTATTTTTCTTTTTATGTGACGACGTTCGTGCAATTTGATGTATATAGTTTATAATCAATAAAACTTACTCATCTCATTTCCATTTTTTTTTTTCTTTTACACATGTAGGCAGATCGATTAAATCCCTTATTCCAAGCTCTTCAACAGTCCATGGATCCTGCAGATATATCTAATGCCTCGGCAAAATGGGGGTAAGTCTGTCCTTTAGCAGTATCGACAGTTTATTTTTACTTAACAGAACAAAATTATATATGAATTGGCAGCAGCCCACTACCTTTAACAATAATATCCACATTACATGTGAGCAGCACAAAGGGCTGTATACAGATGATAAAGCTAATTGTCTCGTAAAACTAGAGTTAAATTACATTAAATAAAGGTTATACAGGAGTCTGATCATCCATCTTGGATTACTGCAAAGCAATACTATCTTGTATTATCCAACTATCCTTAGTAGAGTACAATAAATTGTTTTGCAAAATATCCTGCAACATTTTGTATCTTAGGTTACTGTATTTTGTACAGTGAAAAAAGGTATTTGGTTTTTGAAAACTAGTTCACCGTAAAGCCTCAGTGGCTGAGCGGTTGAGATCTCGTCTAGCAAACGAGAGGTCAGCGGTTCGAGTCCCGCAAGAACGCAACTGAGGCAGATTTTTTAATCTGCTTATACACTCGATGTAGCATACACTTAACATATAGATCTTAACCGAGTGACACAAAAACATTTCATTAGTTCAAAGTTATTTATTAATTAAACAAACATTCTTGGACTAATCAAACAAATGCTTGATATAATATGAGTCTTACAATGACCCAGGAACACTAATATTTGATTAAATACACAGTTGACAAAACAAAGAATGTCAATATGTCTGCAAGAAGTTCCATGGAAACACATGATATTTTCACTGTACGCTGTATTCAGGGACAGATTTTTGCTGGAGTGTACTGCCTGGGTAATATTATTATGTTTGAGTGTCTGAGTCTTTCTTTCCAGTCTTGATCACATTGATAATGATGAAGATATATCAATCTTTCCTGGCAAGAGGCAATTGATATCATTTCTGTCCTGGTTTGACTATATTGATCAGCTGGCCAAGAATTCTCACAAGGTAGCTTTCTCTTTTTTGACAGTCTACCCCTACCCATGGGATCATATCACATATTTGTATAATAGATCAGCAGAGTGAATACTGGGCTGAAGATATAAAACTAGTCTACATGCTATGTTGAGTCATATATTAAGCACTTGGAAAATTTTGAGAATCCAAAGGAGGGCTCGGAGAAGCACAAATCCTCGTGATCTGTGTTAAGTTATGTAAATTAAGGGGTAGTTGACCAATCAAAGCATGCAATTTATTTGAATTATTTTATAATAGGCCATATCACGGATCTTGTTAATCAACCTCAGCCTCGTCAGCGTGTAATTATTCTTTAGAATTTGACTACAGTCCGCAGTAATGAAAGGAATTTACACATCAACAAACAATTGAAACACTTAAAAATTTCACAGGTTGTAGGCAATTTCTAAAGTATATATTACACACTGACGAGGCTGAGGTTGAGTAACAGGATCCGTGAAATGGCCTATGTAAGTATACATGTACCCCACATCCTATTAAGCCTTTTCAGTGCCAGTATAGTTATCCTGGGTTCCAGAGGGTCTCACTCCAGTCAGCTTCCCAGTTGTAGGTTTTATAATTGTTGTAACCACTTTATTCCCATGCTGGGAATACACACGACCACAGTAGCAACACTGGAATTTATTATCATGTTTAAATAAAAGCCATTATTATTATTATAGGTGTAGTACCTACATTTGTAGTCCATAAGTGAATCAAATGTATCAAGCTGATTTTTTTTCATTTTTTCGTCTTTCAGTTAGTTGCCAAAGCACTTGCTGTCAGTGTAAGAGAGAGGTTCCTTCAGCCTATTGTTGAGCCACGTTTTATGCAGCAGTAAGTTACAGCCCCAGCACTGCAAAAGTATGACTGGTGACAATGTATTCAATTAATTTTATGCACAGCGTTTTGTAAATAAAACTGATACATTTTGGTGCAAAGCTGGCTGGTTTTACAAAAGAAGGCATTTAAATGGCAGCAAAAAACATGCGCATGGAAGCTTGCAGTTACATGAAATGTGGTCATACTTTCACATGTCGTGCTTTTAATGTGGTAAAGTCTGTATTGTGATTGGTTCATGGCGTTAAGCTGTCATTTCATAACACAAAATAGAGGAGTCTAATCTGTGTAATTCTTGCTACAAGAACGTTTTGGGAGGCTGAATTGGATTTGCTCCATCCACTGAATCTTTTAAAGGAAAACTTAGACATTCCTATTTGACGCATTATTATTGCAGTGTATATATGTATATTCATTTATTCACTAATTATTGATTTATTCTGTATTGTAAGAGAATTGAGATATTATGTAATGCGCTAGAATAAAATTATTATTATTATTATTATTATCATTATTTTTTAAAATTTTATTTATTAATTTGTTGTAAATGTATTTAGATATTGTATATATAGATTTTGATTACATTCTTTGGCTAGGATCCAACGATATTGCATTATTAAAGCTACTGATTGTTTATTATTATTATTATTATTATTATTATTATTATTATTATTATGCTGTTACCCATGTTAGGACATCAGCTATAATGTAATAAATACGTGATCAGATTTTCGTAACTATTTTTGATGTTATTCACACTGCTGAAATGTGACCAATGAATTATTCCATTAAAAATATTTCTTTTCTCTTTTATTCACCCATCGTTTCTTTTCTTTATTGTTAATAATCAGGTCAGAGCCAGGAATCATTACGACCACAGCTATAATGCGGAGATGTTTAAAATCTATAACGTCCAATCACTTGCTAACAGGTACAGACATAGCCTCTTCCACTTGGCTACTCCATATTTATCCTTCAGAATATAATAGAGATTCTTGTGTTAAAAGGGAGGGAGAGGGAGAAGTAGCATCTTTTCTTCTTTCTTCCTTCCACTCTCCCTCCCCCGTCGTTTATTTTCCTGTCCACAGGAAGACCAAGGAGCCCAAAGGAGATTCCTACTGAGGAAGCTAGTGTATAGACAGCCGAAATGACATGACTTATCACACCAGGGCCGTAGCCACTGGTACGGTTGGTCCAGTTTCAACCAGACCAACTTTCGGGAATAAAATATAAGAAAAATATTTTTAAAATGTAACAAAAACCGGAAACCCTCGAAAACCGGACCAATCAGAAATTTGTGGCTACGGCCCTGCACACTGTATATTGTACTTCCTTTTTCTGTTTTAATTTAATCCATTTTCACTTCATTTACAATCATGATAGTAAATAAAGATATGAACTATATATTGCAGTGGGGGAAGGACTAGAAAGAGACATAGGAACCATGATTTAAGTGGATTTTGTTTTCGCCTTTCACTGTTATCTTAATTGGGCCTCCTGTGATTGGCCATTGCTCCATATGGGAAATCATTTTCTATCCTATCCTATCCTATCCTATCCTATCCTATCCTATCCTATCCTATCCTATCCTANCTATCCTATCCTATCCTATCCTATCCTATCCTATCCTATCCTATCCTATCCTATCCTATCCTATCCTATCCTATCCTATCCTATCCTATTCTATTCTATTCTATCCTATCCTATTCTGAAAAACAAATCTATTGCAGTTTCCTATAATTGTTTTCGAGAAAACACTGACACTTGATTAAGTTTATCCATTTTTTGTGTAACTAAAATTGATAATTTTTCGTACAGAATTTTCCATATTCCTTCTCGGTGAAAGTACTAGTCCTGAGACGGAAACTCTAGCGGCTGAGAATGCCCACAAACTACGCCAAAAACTGATTGAACGATGTGATCATATCAATGATGAGGTAAGTATCTGGTGCAGTTATGACTGTCTACCTCCCCCAGAGGTTGAACGTTCTACGAATGTGCTTACCTCACCAAAACTTAATACTGCTTTCATATGCATTACTCGCTAAGACCATAAACTGAAATTCTCAATGAATGAGAAAATTATGACCTATGACGTTGCAAATGTATGGCAATAGCAGAACACCTCTTGTAGCCAATGGCAGACCCAGAACGATTTTAAGGGGGTGACGGTTACCTAGAAAGGCATCGAACAGTGTCCTTTTAGGTCTTACCTTATTGTTTATTCTTATTACTTTTTTAACTCCAAAGGGAGAAAGGGGGTGATTAGTCATCCAATCCCCCCCCCCCCCGAATCTGACCGTGGTACCATTAAGGCTTTTCACTGAGAGTTCGTTACTCGATAACCGTAAGATGAACCGTGATATAACCTGTTTTTACTTGGTATTTTAACAAGTTTACCTCTTACGTATTTTTTAATTTGTTAACAAAATTATGCCGTACCATTCTGGAGTTATTATCATAATAATAAATGAAAAATCTTTATCACCAGACCTTCGTTAAAGGCCTAACGTCTGCAACGTTTGTATGTTGACGAACACGGTGTTAAGAAGTTTCCGTTTTGTTAACTTATTTTTATACAGTAATGATAAAAAGGTAAATTATACACCGTGAAAAGATGAAAAAACTTACTGACGTTTCGGACGCTAGTCCTTTGAACGCTAGTCCTTCGAACGCTACTCCGACGAAAGACTAGCGTCCGAAACGTCAGTCAAGTTTTTTCATCTTTTCACGGTGTACAATTTACCCTTTTATCCTTACTGTTTCATTAGAAACACCGACGCAGCTTACGCTAGTTTTTAGCTACTTATTTCTTCTTATTTTTATACAACTTTACTTGAAGTTGTTCCTTAGATTGTGGTCTCCAGCCTCCTTAACAAGCCCTAACAAGCCCTTCCCTAACAAGCCCCTCCCTCCAGGGACACACTTATGGGTTTTTAATGTTTTTTCTTTCTTTATTTTTAGTTGAGTATCGAAACTCTGAAGCTATTTGAAACCCTCCTATTAAAACCAGCTCAAATAATCCTCGACAATTTGGTACTTCGTAACCTGACAAGCAGAAAGTATTCTAGCACACCTAGTCTAGCTAATGGTGATGTGACAAATAACGATACACCCCCCTCCCCTAAGACACCAATATCGCCTTCTTTGACCCCAGATGGAAGTACGTCGCCTACATTAACCACAAGTGCAGGAGATGCAAAGAGGGAAGAAGTAGTAAAAACTGTTAACAGGTGGGATTTTTCAAACACAGTATATCGAACAGGGAATATTCTTCGTTTGCAATAGACGTCATAGCCGCCATGTTGGAAGAATTTGACAAAAGATTTTTCAATGAATTCTTTTGTTATATCTTCCAACATGGCGGACATCCCTTTTGTTATTGTGCTCTCTTGGGATTGATTGCAAACCAAGAATTGACTGCGAAAAGGATATTACTTATTCACTATTTTCCATTAATCGGTTCACTGGTCAAATTCAAAGCATTCAGTCGAGGTTGCAAGGTTCAATTTTGAATAATCCCTTTAAAAGTACCTTGGCGCCTCGCTTGAGCGCTTTGTGTTTGACCAATGATCATGAACTGATGTATGGAAAATGGTGAATACTCCATTTTATAGTTCAGTTTAGTGACCACGAATAATAGATCCAAGTCGAGGTTGGAGTTGCCGCGCATGATAAAGTATAGTTTTGCTATGCGCGGAAACTCCAACCTCGACTTGGAACTATTAACCGTGATCAATGAACGCAACTGTGAAAAGGAGTATTGATCATTGGCAAGAATAATGGTACATGTTCCTGGTTTTTTTGCTTTGTTTGGGTTGCATTTTTGAAAAACAATTAGGAAGCCATTTAATAGACTTCTCACGGTAGCGTGACATAATATATTTGATGAATTGGAAACAGGAGCTCACGATTAAATCTGTCACATTGATAATAGTAAAAAATTGTAATGTTTTGTAGAGATTGCTCATAAACAAATATATGAATGTTTGTAAAGAAATGTATGTGAAATACATGAAAACGAGGCTCATTGGGCATACATTTCTTTGTAAAAATACTTGGATGCAAAAATTTATATTTCAGTTTGTGGGCAATCGCTACGAAACTTTGCGACATTACCATTATCAATGTGACAAATTTATGATGGCAATTGAACTGAGTGGAGTGCAATTTGTATAAGAAAAAGGCGAGTGCAATTAAAGAACTTTCAAAACATTACGAGTGTCTATTAATTCCAAATTGTACGAGAAGATCGTGCGATTTTTTGTTTATAGTTCACTCAACAAAAGTTCAGTAAAAAATGCGAAGCGACGCCGTTCATCTTTGTCTATTTGGCGGCCGATTTTCAGTCCATCGCGCAACTGAAATGCATAAAAAAGATTAGTTCTTACGGTTTTGAAATTTTATTTATATGTTTTTTAAGTACAAAATGATAGAAAATAATTGTTTTGACATTGTTTTGGCCGTGTTGCCATAGCGACTTAATTCGGTACTCCTACGGAGTACAATTAACGCTATAATTGTACTCCTCTCGACCAATCAGAGTCGAGTAATTTTGTTGAGTGTACTATAAGGTCTGAAATCAAACGCGCGATTACAAAATTTTATAAAGATTTCAGACCAAAATTGCACGACACGAAGTTCAATTACCACTTAATCATATCCTTTTTGTAATCATACACAAGAAAAAGACACAATAAAGAGTGCAGAATAATCAATTCAATGTAGTAGAAAAACTAAATGCGAACAAAAAAAACATCTAAAAAAAATTTTTTTTGTTGATTTTTTTGTTTTATTTTGTTTTGTTTTATTGTTTAAAAAACATATTTTAAGGATGCGATTAAGAGCTCCAAAGGATGCGATTTGGGAATTAATCGCACTCCTTTGAACCAATCAGATTGCAGGATTTGTTAGTGATTACAAAAAGGATATGATTAAATCGTAAACTCCCTTTTCCAATCAATCAAATATCTTCTAATATCACGCTACCGTGAGAAGGTTAAATTGTCATGGCACTTTTTTTTACAATTTCAACAAAATTTTTTCTCTCGAGGAAAATAGTCACTCTCTGGCATTTTATCAAAAGAAAAAGGTTTGGGGCTTTGGTATCCGCGGAAATTTAGAAGAGGAGCGTGAGAAACGGCAGATTGGTCCAGTATTCAAAGTGGAAACCAATATTACTCAAAATTCCTATTCGTGCTGTCCGTTGGCTGTCTTGGGGTATTTATTAATAACAGCTGGTTTCGTTGCTTCTGTCACTAGCTTCTTATCTCTTGTTCCCGAACAAGTGAAGTCTTCAGCGTTAGCGGGAGACACAGGCTACGATATGTATCTAGGTGATGCACACAAACAGGTATGACTCATTTTTAACCCCGATGTACCGTATAAGACTGAAGCGATATGACGTTTTACCCCCAACTCTATACCGTAATAGTTTTTGAAATTCTTTCATATTAAAATTTTTGATTCCTTAGAGAATACAGGAACAATAGTCATAATTAAAGAACAAAAGCAATGTGAAAAGGATTATGGTCTAGAGACGGGGGTAAAACGTCATCTCGCTTCAGGCTTATTGAATGCAACCTTTGGATCATAATAGCTAATTTATTATGTGTTCACGTCTTTTGTAAACAGTTTCGAGACCGTGCTTTCCAGTGCTGTCAGTTTCGATGGCCGTCGTCTGCTGCTCCAACAGATGGTAAGGTTCTATTAAGGCTCCTATTGCACGTGGACTGCTTATATGCAAAATAGTCTATTGGTTTTAAAAAAGAAAGCGCTTTGGTGTTGCCTTCGCATTGTTTTGATGCACTTTCTGTATACACCTATTTCAAAAAACGTTGTCATCGCCAGAGGCGATTGGCAATAGGCGCAAAGCGATAGTCGATAGGTCTTTCCAAGATCCAACAATAGCTGGAATGACTTGTGTTTCTGCTTCTTATTCTCGTCAAGAACATGGACCTTAGTGTTAAGACTGATTCAATGTTCTTTGTATTCAACGAAACCATTTCCATATCTAAATGACCTATCGCCTATCGCCGTTGGCGAGGACAACGTTTTTTGAAATAGGTGTATACTCAACCCATGAATCTTCGTTTTGTCTTTGTTTTCATGGAATTGCCGGGTGTTTTTTGTGTACATTTTGCACTTGTTATTAGTTTAAGGAATATAAAACGCGCGCGCGTGTCTCTGTACTGTAATATAAACACGCTGGGAGATGTAGAGCAAGAGAGAAGCAAGCTTAGGAACATAAGGCATAGCCAAGTGTTTCTCTTGCTTCTCGAGTGCTCTAGATCTCCCAGAGTGTTTACATAAGCAGCCGTTTTATAATGCTTTTATAAAATATTTTTGAATGATTTTGCGCGAGTGTCTCTCTGTCCTCTGATATAAACACGGTAACCAACCAATCAACGCGCGCGTTAAATCTCAAACATTGTATAATTCCTAATATAAGGTGTACTTTTGTCTTTTAGGAGAAGACGCAAGAGAATCTTTTTATGAAGGAGCTTTTTTGAATATGTTGTTTAAAAAACTTCAAAGATTGCTCGATCAAGTAAGTAAAACATAGCCATGTCGTATAGGTAATCCTATATGTTAAGACTTGTTTACGTATTTGTCCATACCTTAGCGAGTCTTGCCCCCCACCCCCTCCCCCCCCCTCATTTTGCTTTTTTCTTCGTTTTCACATGACATCATAGCCACCATGTTCGAAGAATGTGACAAAAGATTTTTCCATGGCTTTTGCTATTTTACTCCCTTGGAAATGAAACCAAAAATTAAGGTCTGTTGCTATAGCATTTACACGGCTCCATGCGGAACAGAATCATGGTTCGAGAGCAAGCAGTTCAGATAGATATTTAACGAATACACATCAGACTTTCACGTGTTTGTCCTCTTATTGACGATAGATTGCGTCATCACATTGTCAAAGTAGTATGCGGATCCGCTCGGCTACGCCTCATGGATCCACACTACTTTGACAATGTGATGACGAAACGTATCGTCAATAAGAGGACAGACACATAAAAAACCGGTTTATTTGTTTTTTACAATAACAAAAACGATAACAACTTCTCATTTTTAATGATCAAAACAACCAACGAAAAGAGCGCGCGCTCGTTGACGTCAGCTTTATCTGTCTGTAATCTCATTGATGATAAAAAAATAACCAATCAGCGCGCGAGAAATTTGTAAGTTTTTGTAAAAAAATAGAATACTCACATAAAGCCTTGCTATTTTTCTTTTTCAGACTTACGAAATGAACCTGCAAGTTACTTGTGTTACAGCGTTATTGGCTCAGTTCAATCACCCTCATCTACACGAGTATCTACTAAACCCGGATCTACAGTTAGCAAAGGGATGCAGATCGCTATACACTACACTACAACATGTAAGCGATTAGTATATAGAAGATATTACATGGTGGCGCGAAAATATGAAGTTTACCTTCGAGTGGTGAAATATTTTTAAACGTGAGAAGATAAACTTCATATATTTTTCAACATGAAAGATAAACTTCATATCTCCACGCCAACGTATAATTTTCTTTTTATGCAATATATACAGTATGAGTGGCCGTGTTGCATCAGATATACAACCACGAGGCGTAGTCGAGTGATTGTATATCTGATACAACACAGACACGAATACTGTATATGACTTATCAAACGTCTAGGTTAGTTCCTTTGTGTTTCACTAAAATTTTCAAAATTAAAGTGAATCTGGCCAAGAAAATCCAACTTAAAGTTTATGCAAATGAACACAGTTTTGTATCAGATTCACAACACTCTTCACGGTCGTGATTTCTGTTGTGTTTTCCTCATGAATTATTCATGGTTTGATAATATTTATACACACATTCTCATACTCATTAATAATTCATGAGGAAACCAGCCAATCAGTGGGCTATTTTTTGGGTCACATGATGTTACTTGAAACCTGGTAAAGTCCTGTCAAAGGACAGAATTAATTTTGTTCAAGTCCTTAGGCTGGATTAATTCAGTTCAGGGAAAATCTGTCCCTTAATTATTTCATTCCTAAACAAATAACCTCCCGAATTATTAATGAGTTTGAGAAATATTACTTCACAAACAAAGGCTTGTTGAAAACTTCAGGGTGACTTCATCGATATATTGACGTGTGAGAATATGGAAAACTGAATGTGTCAATGAGGTCCCGGATGTAGTTCGCATAAAAAATACGAGTGGCGTACTTCCCAGTAAAACACTAATGTCTATATAATATATAGACTTGGATATTGTCTAAGGCGTTTTAAGGTCACTGGGTAAATAAACACTGGAGCTAAAAAATGTTCAGAGGCCCATAAAAATACCCTTATAACTATAGAAATACTCTTTGTAATTGACAGGTTGTTAAAGACCTGAATGGTAGAATAGATAGAATACCTAACTTCCAAAAGAGCGTGGTAATGATACGAAAACAGTTAATGGGCGTGGATACGACAGCGCCAGAAACCAATAGGTACGTATGTCTGTTGGAAAAGGAATTGGAACACCAAGGGTTTCATTTAGAAATACAGTCAATGTCATTAACGTTGTCCACCGAAAAAAGACATTTACACATTTACACATTTACACATTTACACATTTACACATTTACACATTTAGATATTTAGACTAAAAGAAACATCACGTGTTTCCTCGAACGTTCTGACATAAAACAAACGCTGAAATACCATTCTCCATCTTAAATCCTCACTAAATGGTCAGGGCATTCTGGATTTTCGATTCACGAGTTGAATTTTACATTTAAAGTTCAGGCTGACGCACACGAGGCAAAGAATACACAATGAAACACGTGATATTTCTTTTAGTCTAAATGTGGAAATGTGGAAATGTCTAAATGCCTAAATGCCTAAATGCCTAAATGTCTAAATGTGTAAATGTCTTTTTTCGGTGGACAACGTTAAGGACATTGACTGTATAACCCAGAGTGATTCCCTACGCTTCTCTCTCGGCATCTCGTCTGTTTAGACCAAAGCATTCAAAACGGTAAACTGTTTTATCTCTTTTAAGTCCCGTTTACACTGGCGATTTTTGCGGCAATTTTTGCTGCGATTCTTATGGCAATTTTCGGAAATATGAAATCTTTTGTCTCATCCTTTAAAAGAGACATTCGTCTAGGAAAATCTTGGTATCCTGAAAAAAACTTTACAAGTAAATTCTTTACCATTATTTATTATGGACAATATCGCAAAAAAAAAAAAATCGCAGCAAAAATCGCCGCACAAATCGCTAGTGTAAACGGGGCTTTACAAATAACAATTTCAAACTCAGAGCGTGCGCCCCGAAAATAAAATGACGTGAAGGTTCTAGATACCACCCGATCTAAGGCATTTCGACTAAACACGCGCGTTATCAACTCAGTTATTTTACAATCATCTTTTCAAAACTGGGGCTAGTTTTGAGGTTATTAAAATGTATCAGCCTCTTATAATCTTCTGTTCGTTTGGTTTAGTATGGCGCACAATAATCTTTTGGAAGCATGCATCGTCCTGGAGGAATTCTGCAAGGTATGTACGGACCATCTATGAAATCATCCCTAGTAGTTCAATGTCGGTACAGCTGTATAAGCCAAAGAAAGCAATATCGCAGAACATTGCCCTTTCTCCCTTTGCTATATGTAAGCAGATGCGCGATGCATTGCTGCACTTCTCTTACGATAAGTGGTAAAGTAGAGTACAAACATTAAAAGTGTGCAACACTTATTTAGTAGTAAATAGTGCTAATTAAACAATAGGATTAACATAGTTTAGCAGTATTTAGTGGTGTTCATGTTACACACTTACAGTGTTTGTACTCTACCAGATATGATTTTTTAAAAAATACTGTTATAAGTAAGAGCAACGAACATGCTGTTGTTTTTCTATTTTTTCGGCTCAATCTCGTGTGATTCTTGCCCTTCTGCCGTGCTTACAGCCTCTCAGTTCACTGGCTTTCTTCCCATTCCTTAATTAATAATGGCTTTAATATTTTGTCATAGGAATTGGCTGCCATTGCCTTCGTTAAGGCTACGTCATCCCTACATCACCAATAACCAGAGACAAATTTTATTACACAGAAATTAATAGCAAGCTTTCAAAGATAGTCATCTATTATTTGCAAGAAACAGCATCTGGGATCGCTGTGGTAAAAGTTTTGAATCTTCATGGTTGTTATAGAAACAAATCAGGTTCCAGTGATTATTACCAAAATATCTTTTTAATATCGAATATTAGTTCTTTCTAGATATTAAAGGACAAAGAAAATTATTTTATCAAACAGATTGAAATGGGAAAACTCGTTATATAATACTTGGCCAAGGGTTAAGGCTATTAAATTAATACATTAGAATATAATTCAAATGGTAATTTTTGAAGGTGATTCTATTGCAGCACTTACTTCTCCGCTAAATCAACTCAGGGTCTGCTTACAAGAAAAGAAGCAATGTTTTTCTTCCAAGACACATCCATTTAAAATTATTTTTATAACTTGGTCATGCCACCTTTGAGCAAGTAGGCCCTTGTAACAAAGTAAGGCGCAAGAGTGTGTAACCAAAGTGCGTCATCTCTATTTAACCAATAAAAAAGCACGACGAATGACCATGAGTTCTCATAGTCATACGTCGTCCTTTTTAGCATGACGTAAACTGAAAAACACACTAGTATCGGTGTTGTGATCGGTAATGAACAGTCTTACTAGTAAAGATAGTTGGAGAAATACCAAGGGCATTTTTAGCTGAGATCCCCAGACTTGTGTAGATATCAGGCTTGTAAGACATCCATGTTCGAATACCCGCGTTTCTCAGGCTTCTCTCCACTCTTCTGACATCGGGTTCATCTGTGAAGTCTTTAGTGTAGACAAAGATCACATGTTCTTCGTTTGGCTTTTTCGTGCTGACTTTTGCTTCGTTTCCAAGGCTGCCTGCAATAACAGCTTTGGCAACAGAAAACCAAAGATCATCTACTTCATATCTGAAATAAAAATATTCAGGGATCGGTGAAAGCAAATATACTTCTTAGCCTCAGGTCAAACGTCGAACTTCACATGAGCCGAACCAAATTGAAGCAATGAATAGCAAGGCGGTCGTCTTTGATGTTATTAGGTTTACATGGCAGCAAACGAATTTTTAAACTTACAAATATTTGACCAATAAATACCATTTCAGTACACGGAACCCTTACTTTCATTTTATTCAAAGTACGTTATGTTTACACGAAAGCGAATCAATACGCTATTGGTGGTTTTTCATCTGATCATGCGCAAAGCACACTCCCTACAGTTTACCGTACGAAAAGTTATACGAACAAGGTGTTGACGACACGAGTGAAAAACGTCTGCGCATGCTCTGAATCCGTATGCAAATTAGTCAAAATATTTGTAAATTTGACTTTCAAACATGCCTGAGAAATTGGACTTCACAAAATGCCAAAACTCAGTGTCCATGCTTGAAACTTAAGGCTAATTCTTTCATATTGTGTTTGTTAATACAGTATCTTGGTTTGACAAAAGTATACTCTCGAACTTTTTTGTATACTTTGAAAAAACAAAAAAATTTCTCACTCAATTTCTTCAAAATTCTTAGAAAACGTGCTGAAATGCACGCATGCGCAAACGTTTTTCTCTAGTGTCGGTGTTGACACGGTACCGTCCGATTCACATTCGTGCTAGTTAAAAGTTCGACCTCAATTTTGCAGGTCCCAAATTTGCACGGCTAGGCATATGAAGTTTTTGTACGGATAGCACGGAATGCCTAACGCACAACATTTTGAAAGGTTTGAATTTTTTTTTAAATTCGTTGGGTACCGTGTTAACGCAGCCTTAGTCTAGATACAGAAAACCAAAGAAGATTGGGTTGGTGCGCGCTATTATTAGGCCACACTATTACGACGACAGTTTACTAACGAACCCCACCCCTCATTACCACGTAATGGGGCGTTTGCACGGTCTAGCGTGACATTTAAAATATTAATTCAAGACAAATAACAATGCCATGACTCGAAAAAGTATCTTAAAGCAGTCGTACATTATGTATGGATTTGTATTTTGTACCTAAAATATGTGTGGAATGTTAAACAAGTTCTGACCAATAACATGCGGCAGTTAATTAGAAATTCATTCATTCTCGCATGTGATTGGTCAGAACACGATGCTTAACAGACATATTTTAGATGTTCACGGTTTTCTTAGTTTGACTGTAACAAACCTGCTTGTAAATATCATCCATTTTCCAGACATGTACCCATACTTGTATGCAAGGTCTCTGAGGAGTTGTGCTCCAAACAATTTTATTCCCCTCTTCTTTTGTAGTTCTTTCCATTCATCCTCGATTTTTACAAGCATATCACGACAAAAGGGGCTATCTTGGTGTGTATTACTCACAGATATCCACAGAGCATCTCTACCATTTATCTGCGAAGGCTTGTTTCCTTCCAAGAACAAATCAAGAGATTCTTTACCATCATAGCTCTTACAATCTACGTGATGGACTTCGCGTCCTTTGGTATTCCCAGTCTCTTCTCGCGTTCCATATCTCATATCACGAGTTACTTTAACGGCTTCGCTCTTAAAAATAGTTGGAGCAATACCAAAATCATTGTTCACATAAATTCCTAATATTGTATATATGTCAGCCTTGTACGACATCTTTCCATAGAATCCCAAATCTCTCAGGCCTTTCTCTACTCTTCTGACGTCATCTTTGTTTGTGAAGTTTTCAGTATAAACACAAATTACGTGGGATTTTTTGGGGGGGTTTTTCGTACTCACTTTTGTTGTCATTCCAAGTTTACCTGCTACAACTGCCTTCGCGATAGTGAACCAAATATCATCTATATGCTTGCTAGAAAAAACAAATATAAATAAATTTAAAAAGGGTCGGTTGGTTAAACTGCTTCTATTAGGCCCCGTCCACAGTATGCCGGATAAATTCGAATCCGAATTTTTATTTATTCGGTTAGGCCTACCATCCACACTAGTCCGGGCGAATCCGGAACAATTCTTCACCGAAAACGAATTTTCGAAATGGAACCGAATAAATAAAAATTCGGATTCAAATTTATCCGGCATAGTGTGGACGGGGCCTTATTGTCGTTCTATTTAACCCTGAACACTCGAGTTTGTCAACCAATCAGATTACCAATCCAAAACAATAGAATTGGAGTTTCTCGTATTTAAAGTGCCTATCACCCTTCTGACAATATTCATAGTATTGATTCTACATGGTGTAAGATTTTGAATAACACGGAAAAAAATTATAGTTTGAGTGCGGCTTCTTGAAGTTATAAAGGTTTTTTCATGTCATATGCAAATGCTGTGACGTATGAGGAGTAATCATTTTATATACAACACATTACTGGCACAGATAAATTAAGTTTGAAATCCGTCATTGTTTTCCCCATTGCTCTTATAAAAATTATGGCAAGTTAGTTTTCACATAAAAGCCGGTAATTCAAATTACAAGGAACAACAAATAACCATAAATGCCTCCTCATACGTCACAGCATTAGCATATGGCATGGAAAAACCTTTATAACTTCAAGAAGCTGCACTCAAACTATGAAGCTTTTTCGGGTTATTCAGCATCTTACCCCATGTAGAATCAATACTGTGAATATTGTCAGAAGGGTGATAGGCACTTTAAAGTCTATAAAAGCTAGTCAAGGAGATGAAATGATTAAAGAGGAAGAAAAAATAAAAGTATATTTACACAAATAAAAAATAAAATGAACTCGAGTGATCGTGGTTAGAGTAGAAAGACAGTAGGGCTCAGGTCAAACGTCGAACTTCACATGAGCCGAACCTAATTGAAACAATGGATAAGGCGGTCTTCTTTGATGTAATTAGGTTCGGCTCATGGGGAGTTCGACGTTTGACCTGAGCCTAAGAATATCGAAAGTTAAAACTTTCAATGTTCTGGTTGAGGGATCAAGCACAAAACATTTTGAGTCGAGGCTCCGGGAAAACAATAATGTACGTGTTTAATTGTCCTAATTCACTATGACGTCACAGCTTGTTTATGTGGGGGATAGAATCGCCAAATCCAATAGAAAATTCAACCAAATTTGCTCCTAGCGAAACAGTTTAATCTAAAATGGCCTGGTTTTCAGATATGATATGTGTTAATATGTACTAAACAATATTCTGAGCGTTTGCTGGCTATTCTACTTCTCTTCGTGGATTGATACGGCTTAAAACGATTTTCGGTGAATTTGATCCTTTGCGTTTAAACAATAGATTGTTTTGATGTGACGTCGCGTCGTAGTGAAATAGGGCAATTAAATATTATGAGACAATAAATTCGGGTCACCAGCTAACCTGCTCGCAAATATCATCCATTTTCCTGAAGTGTAGTTATATTTTAATGCCAGCTCTTTGAGCGTTTCGCTTGTCACCATTTTATCGTGTTTATTTTTAAGCAGATCTCTCCATTCTTTCCTCATGATCATATACAATAACCAACGAGGGAGTTCTGTGGTATCTTTTAGTTCACCTTCTTGCTTTTTACTCTTGGATTGTTCTGTATCTATGTCTCGCGGTTCGTGTTCTTGTCGTTCTTGTTGTTTGTTCTGTTTTTCTAGTTCAACTATTTGCCCTTTGTCTTCTTCGCCACCTTCTTGTACAAGGTTTTGTACTTTTTCTTCTCGTTCTTCATCTGTTTGTTTTTCTGCTTCGTCTGGTTGTTGTTTTCCATCATTTGCTCGTACCGACCTATGTTCTTCGTCGTCCTTTTCTTCCTCGTCTTGCTCTTCGTCGTCTTGCTCTTCGTCGTCTTGCTCTTCGTCGTCTTGCTCTTCGTCGTCTTGCTTATGTGACCACACAGAAATCCACGAGGCGTCTTTAATACTCACTATTGAAGGTCGATTTATCTCGAGAAAGGCACTTAAAGGTTCTTTTCCTCGGTAAATCCTCCATACTTCACAGTCACTGTCGCTACTTTCATCTTCACTAGAGTCTACAACCCCATTCGTATCGTCCATGATGAGAACTGCCTTTATTCACTTGCGAGTATCTGTTTTCAACCCCGATTGTGGTGGTTTCTTTCACAACTGGCTTGATGTAATATATTCAAAATAATCTACTTTCGTTTTATTTATAGTTTTAGTTGCGATTCATTGCTCTCCCCAACTGCCAGGTCATTCAAATTATACCACAGGACGCCCAATCGTAGTCAGAGCAGCTCGATGACAAAAAAAAAAACAACAGAATCATTCTAATCTCCTGAGAATTGAAGCCTATCGATTGAGGACATTTAAAAAATAATTATTTTTGCATCTCTTTATCGGTGAATGAATGAGGAAAATGTGCTGAAATGAATTTATGGAAGGACATAGGTAAGTAAATCTATAACTTTATTTGGAAAAAGGACCTTTACATATGGGACCCTTGTGTATACAACAATGGAAAATAACGCCTAATAATAAGACCAGGATTATTTTTTAATCTTTATTTATTTTACTAAGCGCACGCCTGTAATGTTCATAATGTTTATAATATATCTATAGAGGGCTGTCGTTAAAAAGTGTCAGTTTTCGACTATTTTGAGATGTTTTTTCAAAATGAATCAAAAATGAGAATGGTGACCCCTATTTTTTATTTCAGAATTTTGATAAATGCAATGCTCGCCATTATATATCAAAATATGAAGGAAAGATTATTGGATAGATTTTGAAATATTTTGATGGGAATAGTTGACATGTGCAATTTTTGGACGTTCGTAGAGGCGCACATACCTGCATTTTTCGCTAATAGTTCAAGAATCATAGTCATCCAATGTCTTTGATGGATTTAATAGCATAGATTATCTAGTAAACTTCGAGTTATAAGTACGTTTTGTTATATGAAAGTGCTTTTAACGGTGAATAAAGGTTCTTGATTACAGCTTCCGGTTGCTACCGTTTTTCACTATAAAACCCATAAATTGACATATTTGGAGAGCATCTAGCGTAAAAACGAGAATGGTGACTATTGGCTAATTGATTTTCGTCAGATAACCTGGACTTTATGACCAGTTCCTTAGCTAAACACAGGAATCCCACTTGAAAATTCGCGAGCTGAAGGAAGAGATTCCTACAGGAATTCTCCTTTTCACCCGTACAGGCAGATCCAGTTGTCGACATTTAACTGCCTCTCTTCGAAAAGCTAAACAAAGAAATCCCTTTTTTTCCCTAGCTCTAAATGATATGCACCCTTAAACTTCGGCAAGTGGAACGTTTGGTTCCGCTTGTTCCGGTTGTACATTCCTCTTTTGTCCGCTCGTTACCGTAGTACATCCACCATATCAAAGTCATTGCATACTCATTTGAACATTTAGCATGTTTTGGTCCCAATCCTCTAAATTGCTTCTTGACATTCGCAGTGTAATTTGATTCGTGACATGAAACGCAAACGTGACACATTTTCAAGATGGTGCACGCAAGGAAAAGAAGGCAGTGTAAAATTCCAAAGCGATATATACTTCGACAAAATCTGCAAAGATAAGCCAATAATAACAATAACAATAACAATAACAATAACAATAACAATAACAATAACAATAACAATAACAATAACAATAACAATAACAATAACAATAAC
>NW_022261544.1:77042-92780 GCF_009602425.1 Actinia tenebrosa
TGATGATATTAGAGTGACCACAGTAAATCCGTGAAACACTAATTACTAAATAGTACAATATAGTGCTAGTTAAACAATAGAAAACAATGGAATTTACATGAAATTGTGCTATTTAGTATTACTAAAGTTTCACGGATTTACTGTGGTCACTCTAGCATTATGTTTATCAAAATTATTGCTGGGCATCGACGTAAGGGAATTTGTTTGTCCCAGAAACATGACATCATGTCCCATGCGCAGTATTTTGCGTTGTAGATAAAGTATTTGAACTTGCTTTTTGAGGGGTTGGAGCATGTGAAAATCTCTTGCTAATGCACGCGGTATCACAGGGAATTACTGACAATTACAAGTTCTTTTCTGTCATGCTCATGTTGAATATAATGATAGGACGTGGTGCTGGGGTAAGCATCGCTTGATAAAATAGGTGATACGGTATAAGGGCAAAATCTACGTGACGTTAATGCTTCGGAGAGAGAAGTGACCGAAGAGAGACTGGGAAAAATTCTCTGGGGTCCGTAAATATATTCATGCTGGGCATGAACCGGAAGTCRGATCAAATTTCATGCTTGACAACTGGGCATGTAAATTCAAACTTCATGCCGGGCATCATGAGAACCGTATGTTACATAACTCAGTGGGTTAATACGTCACCCTCTTTAAATAAAGTTTATTGATTGATTGATTAACCGGAAGTCAGTTCAAATTTTATGCTGGGCATGAACCGGAAGTCAGATCAAATTTCATGCTTGACAACTGATTAAAGGGACAGGGTAACCTTACCACCAGGGCCCAGTTGTTCAAAGCCCGATTAGTGCTAATCCTGGGTTAACTCTTAATAAGACCTATAGAGTTAATCCTGGATTAGCGCTAATCCAGCTTTGAACAACCCGGCCCCGGGTAACCCTGATGCGCTGGAAAATCGTGGAAATGAATGAGAGAAAACACATAGAAGCTAGGGTAGCCCTATTACTAAGGTGACCCTAGTGATAGGGCTACCCTTCTCGTAAAGAGGCCCTTTATAAAACGTTTGTAAGCGTGCACAAGTTATTGCGTTAGTAAAAAAATCATTAATTCCGTCGTTTTTCTTATCCCCCGGTTTGATTGAATAAGAAGAGTGTCGCGGAGTTTTCTGCACTGTTATCGAAGACTCTTAAAATTCCAGTGTATGCGGGCTTAGCCTCGAATCCACGAGTTGCTTGTCTTGTTTTGTTTGTTTTTTTGCTTTTGTTTACCGACCTCACAAGTGAGGCTAAGCCCCCACACACGGTAGTTTTAAGAGTCGTCAATGGCAAAGCTACATGATTTCTATAAATTCTGTTTTATTTTCAGAATGCTATGCGCGACAACTTGGACCTATTTGAAGAAATAGTTCACTGTGAATACTTAGCCAATACTCAATTCATCCTGTTTCTAAATAAGCAAGACTTGTTCAAGGACAAATTAGACACATCGAATTTGTCAGAGTGTTTTCCAGACTACGACGGTAAGTATGTAGCTATTTAGAAAAAAGTTGGTGAACTTCTTATTGCATGCTGCAAAAATCTCAAAATCTCTTGAGATATGGAATCGCCATGTTGGTTGCTCTAACAATAGAATGCTTTGTTATCGTCAAACAAGATGGTGATTATGACGTTACCTGCTCATGAAGTAACGTATTTTCTTCTGTGCTGACATTATTTACCTATTAATGCTCTTCGTTGCTCGGTGTCAACTTCATTTCCTCTCTCCAGAAGAATGTTTCTCAGCTAAATCGCTCGTTTCAGCGTCTTAACCTGACCACCATTTTGAGCAGTGATTCTAAAATTTTATAAGCTGATTGAAATTTAGCAATTATTAAGGTTGACTCTTCACATTCTCCCTCTCAGTCTTCGTTTTCATGCCTTGGGTGATAGGGAGACTGCGGAAGGGCCTAGCAATTGCATTGATTGGTACTTGCTTTAAAGCCCCTCCTAGTTATGTGTTTTACAACATACCTTTACAGGTACATTTTGCCATAGTTCATTTTCTAAAGATTGCGAACTCATCCAAATCTTTAAATGTTTTATCAAAAATACGTAGTAGCTCAGTTTACAACGATATATTAGAATCTGGCGTTTGATATTTTGTGGCCCATCAAAATTGGATAGACATGCGACCTTAAGAAAAAAAGGTCGATTCTACTTTGCAGTCCAACGTTCAAAAAATGCTTTCCTTTTCCTGATCCTTCTCTGGTGTTATGTCATTTCCCGCGTGCTTCATAACTGCACACAGCAAGTGCGCGCGTTTTCTATTTCTTTGTTAAAGTTTCTAAAAAAGGAAGGTCAAATATCTCCAATATCTTTAAAAACATTCACAAACGTGTAGTGTTTTACTTCCACATAGACTTGGGGCACATTTTTTATTGATGTGTAACTCATCTATTCATTTCAGGCGGACCTGACTATGAGAAAGCATTGTCTTACGTTAAGGAGCAATTTATGATGCTGATCCCAAAGGATAAGCACATTTATGTACACGTGACTTGTGCAACTGACACCGACCCGATGAAGACTGTTTTACAAAATGTATTTGAAATACTAGTGGAAATTAATCTGAAGAAAATAGCTGTACTTTAGAATGACGTGGCCTCGAAATGTTTTAAAATAACGCTAATAAAGATTTATACAAATCCAATATTTACTGTTTTCCCTTAATTCTTTTTAAAACTCCCGAGTTTGATTGTAAAACATACATACTTAAAAGCCCTGTTACATGAGGCAATCTTTATTGCCAATGCAATGCTGATGAAAGCAGAGCGTTGCAAATTGCAATTGCGATGTCAGACGCGTTCAACTATCTTCGGAACTTGCAGCAAATTCTTGGTCTCAATAGAGAAGAGCTGCGCTCTGATTGATTTTTGCGTCAATGGTTGCATCGCAGGTTACTTGTAAGATAGTACGCGCTACAACTTGATTCACAACGAAGAAGCTAGTTCAACTTTTACTGCAACTGGCCTACACGGTCCCTTGTCCCCATGGTACATTCCCGAGTCCCACGGGGAATCCTGAGACATTCGTTAGCAGTCCATTGTCCCTGGCTTACCCTCAACACTACCAGTGTCTCTCCCTACCCCGAGTCCCCTGGGATCCCCTGAGACATCGCTTAGCAGTTCACTGTCCTTGACTTACCTTCGAGACTGCTAGTATCTCTTCCATCCCCGACTCCCCAGGTCTCCCTTGTTTTGCACTGCGAATGGTTCTTCGTGTAGTAACAAAATCGTGAAACTTATACAGTTTAGCGATTTACCTTTTATATAATAAGTAAAATTATATCCAAAGCTAAATTTTACTGGCTTCCCATTTCTTTAGTAAAAAAAAACCAGCGATTTTCGCAAAATTTGACCCAATCTTCTCTCGGAAAAGTACATTCCTCGAACGGGTTCGATTCCAGGAGGCACGGCTACGGACATTTGCAAATTGTACAATAGTACTTGAACATGATTAGATTCTTATCTTACTTAGTGTAAAGTCATGCAGTACGAAAACGAGAATGGTAACCCCTTTTTATTGCATTTTTCAAACATCCATGGGGCCACGAAAAGCTATACAAAGTTTTGGGGAAATGACAATTCTTCCATTCCAAAGGCCCTGTTTCAGCTCCATTTTTCTTGCATCGTGCAATGCAACAACGCTGACGAAAGCATAGCACTTCTGGCTTACCTTGACTACTAGAGTCTCCTGAGAATGCCCTGACCTGAACAATCCCTAGTGGCCTCGTCTTTGGCTTACCCTCTAGACTACCAGTGCAGCTCCCATGCTCCCACCCCAAGTCCCTGGGGAGGCCCTTAGACGTCTCTTCGCGGTCCCCTGTCCCCGGATTACCTTCTAAACTACTGCTGTCTGTCCCATCCCTTAGTCTTCTGGGGATCTCCTGAAACATCCCTTAACTGTCCCCTGTCACTGGCGTATCCTGAAGACATATTGTTTCTCTCCTTAGCTTACACTCGAGACTACTAGTATCTCTCTCATCCTTCGAGTCCCTATGGGACACCTAAGGAATATCTCAGTGTATCCCCAGGGGACTGCCAGGAGCTGTTCAGGAAACAGGGGACAGCTAAGGGATGTCTCAAGAGACTGGGGGAGAGACACATTAGTAGTCTTGAGGACAAGCATGTGGCATGGGACAGTTAAGGGCCTAAATGCCTAAGTTGTACCCACATCATTACTAATCCTCATCGCATAAGCGAACCCCACCTCATAAGTGATCCCTATCCTGTAACTCATCCCACTGCACAGGTTTCCCCCCACTGCATAAGTTATCCGCACCTCGTAAGTTATCCCAACCATATAACTGGTCCCAACAGCACAAGTGCTCTCCACCGCTTAACTTAGCCCCATTGCATAAGTGATCCCCACCGTGTAAATGATCCCCACCGCATAAGTGATCCCCACCATGTAAATGATCTCCACCCATTAGAGAACCGATAGAGCACAGGGCCGGGTTGTTCAAAGCTGGATTAGCGCTAATCCAGGATTACCTCTATAGGTCTTATTAAGAGTTAACCAAGGATTAGCACTAATCGGGCTTTGAACAACTGGGTCCTGAAGTAAAGTTTTTTTCATCGGATAATGGTAACAAAATTATAGTTTTTTGGTAATAATTTCCAGGTTTTAAGTATTCCGTGTATTTATTCCAGATTCCGGATCCCCAATTTCGAATTCGAACTTATGGTCTAACCCAAGCAATAGTCCATTTCACGGTTCCCTGCGCCATCTTGAAAGGTAGCCGAGTCTTTGCATCGAAGCAAGACGAACGGTGAGCATACAATGGCTTCTGTCTTCGGTGCTTCTGAGGTTGTGGTCGATATCCCGCTGTGGACCTTGTCATCAGGATCACATGTATCACTGTCTCCAGCATCATCATCATAATCGCCATCTCCTTCTTCATCATTTTTCATCACTATCAGCTTCATCATCTCCTTCACCAGCAAGATATCTATAATCATAATATTTAACAATTACTCGCGTCTCGGTAAATATTCCCCGATATTCACTGAGGCTGAGGCAAATAATTGTTTTAGTATAAATACACAGGTGATTCTTTAAAAAACAAAAGAAGATAAAAGACATTTTTTCCCGTAACAGCAACAAAGCGGCTGACCGCCATTTTGGATTATCGCTGGAGGTGACTATCGCGTGATAGTGTGATTTTCCTGACCAATAAGCGCGCGAGATTTTCAATAATCACCAGTGTATTTTTACTAAACTGTGTTATTGTTGATCATGATGGCCAAAGAAATCCAAACCAAATAATAGAAGGGATTTAAATCATCAGTCGAATGCAAACCTGTTGATTGTCAGAGGTAGTGATTCCATTCTGACTACACAGAGAACAATTGATATTTTTTGGAATTGCATTCAAATGATCAGCTTGTCTATCATCATGCTCTTTAAAGCAACATTTGTGAAAAGTATGGCCACAATTTAATCTCTTCACGTTTGGTTTTGAATCATAGTCAGTATCACATTGCGGGAGGTCGCAAAACACTGCAGGGTCTGGTTAAAGAATTTCATTAAATGCAAATGCCAGTTGCAAGCGTCTTTGGTCCACTGTAGCATCAAGAGCTGGTAAGTAAAATGGCTGCAAAAAAAGCAATTTAAAAAATATCATTAATACTTTTGAATTATTGTTCACCATGCTTATACTTTTATTACCTGGTACTTGCGACGACCTTTAGGAATTTTCACTGTCTGCTTGGAATCGTCTTGCGCTTAATACATGTGCTTGTTGTTGGATGTAATCAGGATTGGCCCACATTGGTAAAGCTCTGTTGAAAAGTAAACCTATTTAGATATATGTTTAATATTTTCTCACTTAGGATGTTATTACCTTCGCAGCTTTGAATGAAATACTTCAACTTTTTTCTCTGTCAAGATGTTGAGATAATTGGAGGTTATTTGCTGGAAGTGCGGCTTGCTCCTCAGATGATGAAGTATGTCTGATAAGTCGCAGATGTTAGCTTTATCATATTTAGAACTGCAATAAAACACCATGGGCACAACATCATCAAGCAAGTGCAAAAGAAAAAGATATTGTGGGTCTTTGGAGTAGAGAGCAAACTGGTTTTTAAACATGTCTTGAACAATGGACCAGCCTCCAAATGCAGTTTATATGACAAGTGCAATCTTTTCTGATTTGGGACGCTGTGTTAACACCTTGTTGTTTTCAAATAGGACTTTGTACAACTTTCCAAAAACTGGCCTGAACAGGATGACAGATGTTTCTTGGATATTTAAAGAAACATGAAAAGGGCCTTGCCATGGTATTATTGATGGTATACACTGAGGTATTGTTGTTGGGTACTTATACTTACTTTTGTTTGTATGTAGTATGGTGGGCTTATTTACATATGTGCCACACAGCTCTCATGCCGTCCAATGGCAAGTTTATATAAAATGTTTTTGTTTCGTTATGCTACCCTTTCACACACAAATACAATATTTGTATAATATAAATATGCAGATATTATTGATTAACATGCTGCAGTAAATGGGCCATTCCATTTTAAAAACGCATCCCCCCCTATTGAGGGGTCAGGATATCCTAAAGGGTTAGGGGTGCACCGACTAATATATCCTAGGGCCTAAACCTAAGTAAGACAAAAAAATTCCAAGGGGAGAGAGGGGGAAAGACAAAAATACTTTAGATATATTAAGGTATGAGGCATAACCCCTCAATAGGTTTAAAAGGTATTATAATATTAAAATCAAATTTAAATATTCCAAGGGGTAACGAAGTTTTTCCGTCAATAGGGGAGGGGAGGTGCGTTTATAAAATGGAATGCCCCAATATAAAATTGTGGATTGTTGTGAGTAGTTTTGAACACTTATTGATACACGTGATTAATGTCATAAATGTTCGAAAGCAGCACAAAGTGCTGAAGAAAATTCTGTTTCAAGCGGGTGCTGGCATGAGTAGCTTGTCATTTTGTGTATCAGTTCTCTTATTGATCATTGCTAGCAGCCAATCAAATGACAAGGTATTCTAAGATTCTCTCTTAACTTGGTTATGCTTCATTTTAAATTGATTGCTCACCTCACCAACTATCTTCTTATATTTCTTTGTAGGATAACCTCCACCCAAGATCAGTAGGAAGTTATTCGTGTAATCAGATAGAACAGGTGCTGTATCAAGTAAGTGTTGAAGGGCATTACGATAGTCATGTTTGATGTGCAGGTCTTGTTCAAACTCATCTATCAGCCATGTGGTGTTAAACAGCTCTAAGGCAAGCCTGTCTTCCCCTGTGTATGTCCTATTTTATTTAAAATAATGATAAAGCATATAAGTTTGTATGTTTGTATGAATAGTTCATATTTATTGTTATATCAAATGTGTCTGAATAGAATTGCAATTTTGCAAATATTATTGACAATTTGAGTTGATAAAAACCTTAGATCTTCACAGCTTCCTTTTGCAATTGACACGTCTATCTCTATATATTCTCTTGGTGCTGCCTCAAGATAACTGACATTATAATCACTAAACTAAGCCAAATAATAAACTGCCCTCTTCAAAACGTGCGGCCAGTGGACGTAAATTGATTTTGGCGGGTCGCAAATACATTTGCAGCCCTGTTGCTCATTGGGTAAAAAGGGCTCGTACGACCGTTCTCGACCAATCAAATGTCAACGAGAAAACTATTTGAAAGCGCACGAGTTGTTTTACACCGACTCGGTTTTTGTTTTGAGTTTGAAGAGATTTGAGGCAGCTTTTTTTTTTTTTTTTTTTTTTTTTTAAAATTACCGTTATAATATGGAAAATTATCCACACTTTGAGCTAGAAATGAGTAGCCAAAGTTCGGACTTAGGCCAGGACGAGATTGAGGCAAAAGCTCAAGCAAAAAATAACAAGAGAGCAACTGAGTGGGGCCTGAAAAMGTTTTACAAATGGGGTGAGAAACGAAAAATCAGTGTCGACTCGAAAACCATTACTCCGAAAGAGTTCAACGAGGTTTTACGAAAGTTCTACGCAGAGGTGAAAACCGAAAAAGGACAGCCTTTGACCCCAAGTGCCCTGACAGGGATAAGAGCAGCCATACATCGGCATATAACATCGGCACCACTTAGCCAAGGTGTCAACATCCTACAAGGTTGTTCACGAAAGAAAATAATAGAAAACCTCGGGGAAAAAAACAACAATCTGTTGATCCTGGAGACATGGAAAAGTTAAGAATATACTTTACAGATGGCCAAAACAAGGACGGTGTTTTGAAAGACCCAGAAAAATTAACAGAATTTGTGTGGTTCTCGTTGTACTACCATTTTTGTCGCCGCGGCAGAGAAGGCTAACGAAAATTGACTAAATACTTTTTTGAGATTATAAAAAAGATGTGGGATCTCGTTGTGTAAAAGAAAAGCTAACAGAGCAGACCAAGAATCACCAAGGAGGCTCGAAACAGTCTGAGCAGCTATTCTCACTGAGAAAATAACCACGATTTTGCTCCCGCGTTCAATAAATAACGTTCAGCATGATGGTTATTGCACGAGGTGCGTGCAATTCCATCCCTCGGGGCATTGGGAAGGTTTTTAAACCAACACCGAGCCTGTTTCGCCGTCTTTTCGCAAATCCGGTTTGGGAAGCAAACTCTTGCTGCTCTTGTTTTTTTCCCCGTCGGCGAAGCACTCATGGCCGCTCCAGTTCAACCAGACCCAGTTCAGTTACAAAATTTACAGCAACCTCAAGTTCCTGTCTCTCAGCCAGACCAACCACCTTCACCGCAAGACCAACAGCAAAACCAAGATAATCTTGCCCAGCTGCAGAACCAACCCAGGTTGATGCTCCGCCAAATGAGGTATCTTGTTTGTATCCCTTATTTCTTATTTGTTAGTTTTTACAATCGTGTATTTATCAGTAAAACTTGGCCCCGGGGCGGGCTATGTGTCATGTCGCCCAATGCATCAGTTTAGCCATGTGGCGGTCAAATTTCTGTGCTCTGGCGTTTTTGGTCGTGTGGCGTTTGGGAAGCAAACTCTTGCTGCGACCCTCCCTCCTCCACTTCGGCGACGTTCACTACTTCACATACCCTTCACCACTCAATGTCTCCGGAATCGCGTTTCCCATATCTTAATTCCCTATCCGGGACAATGAGTGGTCAGCCTCTCAGTGAAAATGTCTTACTATACGCCGATGTTCGCATGCACGAAACTTCAAATGCCCTTGATCCGGTAGCTGCTTTTGAATTCTACCTAAGCAAGATTCACCTAGAATGTGAGGCTCTTTTTTAGACTTCTGACAAGCATGTCACAAAGAGCAAGTCTAGCATTAACTACTGGTAACAAAAATGAGCCACTTGGCAAAAACACTATCAGTCAAATGACGGAAAGAATTTCATTTAAGGTATGAGAACTGGGTAAAGTGGATGTCATTTCCACAAAATTTATTTACACTGTATCCAATACACCTAAAATAGTACTTCACAATAAATATATACATAAGATTTCCTTTCAAAACTGCATGCCAAAAGTGTTAAATTTCACAGCTAAGGTGTCAAAAAAACGCAGGCAACCCAATGCTCGTTTTCATCAATTGGAAAATATGAAACATGACCTATGAAAATATATTGTGTAAAGAAAAAAAATTAGGCAGCTCGGAGCAAAATATTATTTTGGCGAGCTATAACTACCGTGGACACGGTTTTCGGTCGTAAAATTTTATCAAATTAGGCTTTTGCTCCGGGCTGCCTAGTATTTAATCTTTAAGGTCTTTTAAGCTTTGTACCAAATATAATGATAGTACGATAAATAGAAAAGAGTTTATCGAAGAACGCGTAAAGGAGAGTTGTAATTTGAAGCTTTGAAGTTGCTATACTTCTTCTATTTTGATCCAAACGAAAGACTTCGCCGCCATATTGCTTCTGACATCGAACTACGTCATTACTCACGATATTAAGTGGATTCAACCACGAAACCACGCTATAATTTTAGAGAAACTGCGACAGACTTTCTTCGAGTGTATTTTTGATATTTATTAGTATTTCTTATAGTAGTTATTGTTGTATGATGTCATAGCCTCGTTCCCATGAATAAAGCTAGTCTCGTTTAGCACATGGCGTCCGCTCGTACATGTAACATGGTGGCAGCGGTTTTTAACCCAAAAATCTAACCTCAAAACGATCTCTCCGTCCTCCTAAACATTGGTAATATCGGCGGTACATCCTAGAGAAGGAACAACCCATCCAAGAAGTTCAAGTCAAGGGAAACGGCGACCACAAGAGTCGATTTGCCATCAAGACGGACTCAAGATTCTTCAGTTGACAAGTGAACAACCAAGATTTACATCCAAGCTTTTCAAGCCCTCAAGACTCAAGACGAACTTATATACCTCCAGAAGGATACAAGTAAACATAGACTGTAGTACTTTCACTGTTAGAACAATTTAGTTTTAGTTTTAACTTAGTTATATACAGTGTTTGAACGTTTGAAATACGTTTTACCGCCGAGTAAATTTACCTCGCGAGTCGCGCGAGGACTAGGGCTAGCCACAGGAAGCCCAACGATAGAAAAAAACTGACAATATTAGCATTTCTCAACTATTTTTAGAAATTAATAGTGAATTTTCTTGTTATATAAACATATTATTGTTAGCTATATCATATATATCTGTAAATCATGGCTACATATCAGATTCTGCTCCATCACCTATGTCTGTTAAGGGAGACGTGGCGGAGAATTGGAAGGACTTTGAAAACTCGTGGGAGTACTACGTCATTGCAACCGACCTCAGGTCTAAAATGGAGGAAGACAACAGCAAAGAAATCATCGCAGGTACACTCTGCCAAAGAATCATGAATTCCCTGCCAAGCCTCTCTGCCGAGGACAAGAAAGACCCGACTAAGATCCTAGAGGAACTGAAAAAGCACTTCATACCCCAACGAAATGTCCTTTATGAGCGCTTCATCTTTAACTCCGCTTCTCAGAAACCAGGTGAAACAGTTGATGAATTCGTGATACGCCTAAGACAACTAGCTAACTCGTGTGAGTTCGGAACACTCAAGGACTCTCTCATACGAGAYAGAATAGTGATTGKTACAAGCGAYGAAGGGGRCCGAGAACGTCTCCTGAKGGAAAGACCTGTACCCAACCTATCGAAGGTCATCGACAGTCTACGTGCGTGTGAAATATCGAGGACGCACAAACTTGTCATGACTAAAAAAGATCCAGACACCGTCAACTACACGGCAGAGAGAAGACGCCCCTCGAACCAGCCTAAGAGACCCAAGAACGGAGGCAAACCTACCGACCGTAAGAAGCCGTTTACACCAAAACCAAAGCAACAGCCATCAACAGGCAACTGCAGGTGGTGCGGACGAAAGACAGACCACCCTCGTAAAGACTGTCCAGCCAAAGATGCGAAGTGTCGCCTGTGCAGTAAAAAAGGTCACTTCGCCATCGCCTGTCTGTCAACAAATCACGTCAACGAAGTAGGAAATGATGACTACGTTGAAAGCACCTACATGATGGGAGAAGTTAGCGGTAACAGAGATGAATTCTGGTCTTCAGAGGTGAAAGTCAACGAAAAACTCTGTGATTTCAAGCTTGACAGTGGCTCAAAGGTCACAGTTGTTGGCGATCAAACTCCTTGGGTCAAGGGGCTCCGTCTCGATCCTATAAAGAGCGAGTTCCGAGGCCCAGGAAATGTAAAACTGTCTCACCTTTTCAAAKGTCAGATTACAAATGCAACTSTARAAGTCGGCGGAAAGAGGCACAACGAGAATGTGTACGTCATGACAAACCAATCAAGTAACTTACTGTCAAAATCAGCGATACAAGCACTCCAGTTGCCCATCCCTGCCCCAGAGGTACACAACGTCGAAAAGGTGCCAGACTTCAGAGCAGAATACCCGAAGCTCTTCAAAAGCCTGGGATTGATGAAAGAAAGCTACACCATCCCACTCAAGGAAGACGCAGTTCCTGTCTGTTTGTACACACCCCGGCGTGTGCCTCATCCTCTCCTACAAAAAGTGAAGGAGAAACTTGAAAACATGGTACGAGATAAAGTCATCTCACCTGTGACAGAACCTACCGACTGGTGTTCCGGCATGGTCGTTGCCCCTAAAAGGAACGGAGACGTGAGGGTGTGCGTGGATCTAACGAACCTCAACAAASCAGTCAAGAGGRAAATCCACCCTATGGCAAGTGTCGATGAAAACCTAGCCAAGATTAGAGGCAGCAAACTGTTTTCTAAGCTCGACGCCAACTCTGGATTTTGGCAGATCCCTTTAGCAGAAGAGTCCCGTCTGCTAACCACGTTTGTGACGCCCTTCGGGAGGTACTGCTTTAACCGCCTCCCATTTGGGATCAGCTCTGCACCGGAGGTCTTCCAACGCACAATGTCTTCAGTGCTGGAGGGACTTGAAGGGGTCATCTGCCACATGGACGATACCCTCATTCACGGCCAAACCCAGGAAGTACATGATGTCCGCGTCCGGCAAGTCCTAGACCGACTACAAAAAGCAGGCATCACGCTAAACGACAAGTGTGAGTTCTCCAAACGAAAGATGAAGTTCYTGGGCCACGTGATATCAGAGAATGGCGTTGAGGCAGATCCAGATAAGACAAAGGCGATTAGAGAGTTTCCACGGCCTACAAACGTGAAAGATCTTCAGAGGTTCAACGGTATGGTCAACCAACTAGCCAAGTTCGTCCCAGAGTTGGCGACGATCAACGAGCCACTACGTCAGCTACTGAGAAAGGACCATGCATTCCTGTGGGATCAACCACAAGAACAGGCCTTCCAAGAGATCAGGCAGAAGCTAACCTCACCTGATGTGTTAGCCCACTACGATCCAAGCAAACAAAGTGTTGTCGCTGCAGATGCGTGCCAAGACGGTCTAGGGGCTGTCTTGCTACAAACTGACACCTCTGGTCTTCGCCGCCCGATAGCCTTTGCCTCTCGCTCTCTCAATGACACCGAAAAACGCTACGCCGTCATTGAAAAGGAGGCTCTGGCAGCAACATGGGCGTGCGAGAAATTCAACGACTAYGTCCTGGGCACTGAGTTCACCCTGGAAACAGACCACCGACCACTCGTCCCTCTACTGTCAAGCACAGATCTTTCCAAGCTACCTCCAAGAATCCTACGCTTTCGCCTACGTATGGCAAGATATACACCGGAGGTAAAGTACGTACAAGGAGTACATCAATGCACAGCCGACGCCTTGTCAAGAGCGCCAACCAGTGAGCCAGACC
Source organism: Actinia tenebrosa (assembly GCF_009602425.1). Next base: position 90,248 of record NW_022261544.1, read on the forward strand.
AAAAAGACCTACCGCTCATCGAAGAGGTGGAGGAAATCAGCGAAGCCACTATTGGATCTCTCCCAGCTACTCAGCAACGTCTCAACGAGATCAAGGCAGCACAAGACGGAGGTGCAGTCTGCACATAAATAAAGACTTACTGCCAGGAGGGATGGCCCGACATCATGCCCTCTCAACCACTTCTGAAGCCGTACTGGGAGAACAAACAGCACCTTACTGTATCGAAAGGACTGCTCATGTACAACAGCAGGATCGTAATCCCGCAATCGCTCCAGCTGGGAATGTTGGAGGTTATCCACGAGGGCCACCTCGGCATCACTAAATGCCAAGGTCGAGCCGGTTGCTCAGTCTGGTGGCCACTTATCACCAGACAGATAGAGGACATGGTAAACCGGTGGCACATCTGCTCCAGACTGCGCCCTGAAAGAAAAGAGCCTCTTATACCACTTTCATATCCCAGCATGCCTTGGACACGTCTTGGCAAAGACTTGTTCGAGATTGACAAGAAAATGTACATTGTTGTAGTAGACTACAACAGCCGATGGTTCGAAGTCAAGCAGCTCCATACAGTCACAGCCAGCGCAGCAATATGCGTGATGTGTGAACTCTTCGCAATGCATGGCATACCGGAAACTGTGGTCTCGGACAATGGGCCGCAATATGCCTGCCAGGAGTTTAAAGAATTCGCCAAGGACTGGGGATTCCAGCACGTCACGTCCTCACCGATCTATCCCCAAGCTAATGGTGAGGTCGAAAGAGCTGTGCAAACAGCCAAGAACATACTCAGAAAAACGCCAATCCATACCTAGGACTGCTAGCATATCGGACAGCACCCCTGCGGAATGGGCTAACCCCAGCAGAACTGCTTATGAGCCGGCGGCTTAGAACAAGATTACCAGCGATACCTGAAACCCTGGTACCCCACGAAGTTGACCGCAGGGAAGTTGAAAGAAAAGAAGAAGCATATAGAGAAAAGTATGCCAAGAACTACAACCAACACCACAAAGTTGTATCTCTCCCAGCCCTCGAAGAAGGAGACCGAGTCTATATCCGTGACCAACGGAAGTACGGAGAGGTACAAGGGAGACACTGCAACCCGAGGTCATACAAGCTGCTAACGGATACTGGCGCCAGAATCAGACGAAACCGAAGTTCACTGATCCACACCGGAGAGAACGCAGCCGCGATGGATGAAGGATGCACAGCAACTACCACCACCGGCCAAGATCCATCAACCCCTCCGCAAGAGCACTTACCTCCAATTGTCACGTCTCCCACCACGGATGAAGCTCCTGTCCGTCGGTCTAGCAGACATGTTAAGCCTTACCAACAGCCTGACATGCATTACTACTAGGAGCTAGTCTATATTTTGATAGCACCGAAGACATTTGTTCAAGTTTATATTAATGTGATTTATACACCAGGTAATCGAGTAGTAACCGTATCTTTGTAACTAGGATAATTAGTTAACTTTAGCTAGCAACCCACATTCAACTCGAAGGGGAGATGTTGTATGTCATAGCCTCGTTCCCATAAATAAAGCTAGTCTCGTTTAGCACATGGCGTCCGCTCGTACATGTAACAGTTATAGTTAGTATATGTATATTTAGCTTGTCAACGAGTGCAATAAATATGTGCACTAGAGAAAAAAGCCTGAAAGGTCATGAAGTTCGTGGTATTGGAAAACGCTTCGCGTCTTACTTTCTCTAACCAAGAACTCCAAGAACGTGGTTGTCAAGTGGAAAAGTCTGGCAAGGGTTTCAAACGGACTTCAATAAATGGAAAAGTTTTTTATTCGTCGAAGGCGGTGAGGGCATACTTACTTACCAAGAAACAAGTGAAAGCGACTATGATCCAACTGCAGCCAGTGCCAGTGACGACTGCTTTAGCTCCCCTGAAAAATCCAAAGTACCTCTGCCATACGAAGCTTATAGAAATGGAAAAAGGTAAGAACTAATAATCTATTATACAACATTCCTGATTTCTGCCAAAAAAAAAAAAAAAAAAAATCGAGTTGTAATTGAAAGGTTTAATTCTATACTAGGACCCGATTTCATATTAAAACAGGACAGCCGATACAGCTTCCGAATAAGTGTCATATCGCCATGACTGTATTTTGAGGCACAAACTCTGATCTGTTGTTCTAATTGTGATTGATCTTCTTTTGTAACAGATTTTTGAAATATACTTTGAGTTACAACCTCTGATCTGTTGTTCATATTACATGCATATTACATATTCCTTTTTATGCGTGTCATAGTATTCCTCCTCATAAACATTGATCGAAATTGATATCCTGATTAGTAAATAGATAGAATTACCTCTCACGCGGTTTTCACGGAGCACATGTAAGCTGATTATACAATACTACTGAATAAAGCATTTTTACCCACACAAGTAACTTCGACATGGCGTCAGAAGTGGGATGTCAAACATATTGATTCAAGTCCATCATATTCAAGCATCCTCAGCAAAAGAATCAAAGTTTCAACAGCAGATTTCGACATTTCAAGATCTATCATGGCTGATCGTT
>NW_022261544.1:100679-114026 GCF_009602425.1 Actinia tenebrosa
TTTCTGGATAGGATTTGAAATTGTAAACATGAGTTCCTCATCCAGTAGTACTTCTAATATCAGTGATATGTCAAGTGAAGATTTGGACGAGTTTTTTGCTGAAGAATTGGAGGAATCGTTTGATTTTCAGGGATATCAATTCCAGCTAATTCGTCGTCGTTCATTAAGTGAGGAAGAAGATTCGGATAGCAACTCTTCCAGTTCTTTAATTGAGGCTGTGAATCTCCGACTACAAAATTCAGATTGGTATATAGAGTGACTTTATTTATATATTATTATTTCAGGTCATTCAATTAAAGGTATTATTGTAGACTTTCGCCTTGTGATTATTCTTTAGGTGTACGTGCGAGCATTGCCAATTAATGGATCGAGATGTTGAGTGTATTTGTTGTCATGAAGTACCTCAAATAATAAGCGAAAATCAGCAAGTATTCGAAGAGGAAAATCTTAGCGAGCCAATTTCTTGTGTTACCAATAATCCTGGTTTCAAGGCAGTCTGTTTAAATCGATGGGTACTGGAAGCTGCATGGTTTCAGTATCGACAGTATTATGGCAATAAGACTTTATACCAAGGTCCTGAACATAAGAGAAAGCGACACATTGCATATAGGCAGTTGGTTCGATTGTGTTGGGGCGTTTTAGGTAAAGAAATCAGGGTGGTTTTACCTTCATGTGCAGTGATGTGTATTCGTGCCCATTTCCCACCACCTGGCCTTGAGGAAGATTTTGAGTACACTGGTTTTCTTTATGCTGATGAGTAAAACGTTATTTTGTCCCATTTCGCTAAGATATTGAAATAATGAAACATGTTTAAAGTTATTAAGATAAATCCTAGAAGCATCTAACTAATTAGTACGAGATAGTGTAGCATTCATTAATAATAGAAAAACCCAAAGTATATTTTGCAGAAATTATCGTTTTTGAAATTTATTATTTTTGAATTTTGAATGTTTAGAATTTTTAGGAGTATATTGGCAGTAGTCTACTTTAGCTTATGAACATTTAATTTTTTAAAGTGACATGTTCAAATCATTCGGTGTTTTACCTCTCCATGTTGTCCATTCATCTTTTCACTTTCTCCTTGACCCTCTGCTTTGCTTGCCGCCAAAATATTTTTTAAGTATCAATAAGCTTGAATGTATGTTATTTATCTGTTATGTACTGTGGTTGTGTTGTGATGAAGTTACTTGTAGCAATCAATTGATCAATCACCTTTTATCACACTTCTTCCTTCTTTTTTAATTTCTTCTCCATTCTTGAAATATGTTCCTTGATTACATCTTCTTTTGGTGGTCTTTTAAGAGACGCAATGTTCTTTGGGATGTGCGATGGTACTGCAATCGCCTTCTTTTCCCCAGCCTCATGGTATTTCATTGTCTCATCCATCAGGTTTGTCACAAAGTTGTATGATTTCTTCTCTAAGATTGGCTTAGCCAACCAGGGTTTGCGATTTTTTGGGAATACGACCTTGTACCTGCTTTCTCCCATCCCCTTTCCCCTTTTCACCATTGCTTGTTGTCTATCACAGTTGCTGTTATGATCCAAGATAGTCAGCTGTGTTCTTCCCACCATGCCTTGGTAGGAAAAGTGATTCCTTTTGGGCAGATATTTCAAAAGGTGTGAGTGATAGACTTCCAAGTTCCCTGTATGATGGAACTCTGTTAACTTTTCAATGGCTTTTAATAATTAAGAAATTAATGACGTTTTGTTGGTTTTGAATGATTAAGTATTTAACTGAATTTGTCAAACAATGAAATGTGATTGAAAATGCAAAAAGAAAGAAAGAAAGACAATAAAAAGAAAGAAAAAAAGAGAACAAAAAATTTGCGTCTTTAAATAAAGCACGAGAAAGACTGGTACAAATTCAATGGAAATGGAATAATCTTCATGGAGAAATAATAATGTTTCGTGGCCTCCATATTGAAATGGCGTTCTTGGAGTTACTCGGTGGATGGCTGAAAAGGAGCGGATGGACAACTGCATTGACGGACGCAGAAATAGCCTCAGCGGGAACAGCAAATTCATTCCTGAAGGCGTCAAGTGTTACGCGAACAAGGCGGGCACATCAAATCACAGCAATCAGCTTGTATATCCTACTTCAACGTGCATATGCCAAGTACCCAGAGCACGCAAGCGCAAATGGAAGCCCAGCATTTTTATTTTATGAATGGTGTGAGAAACAGAAGTCAGTGCCACAGTTCTATTACTGGTACGTTGCTATGCAGCTTCAACTTTTACTACTGGTGTTCCTGAGATCAATTCGCACATCCAATTTCAAGCAGTACACCGATTCTCTTTCTAAAATGATTCCCTGGCTTTTTGCTACGAACCACATCAACTATGCACGCTGTCTCCCTGTTCATTTGCTGGACATGGGCAGACTTACCCAGACTTCCCCCAGTGTTGCATCAAAGTTTGAAGAAGGCCTTTTCACAGTATAGAAATCATCCAGGAACTTTTCGAGTATGGCCATCGACCAGGCTCATGAGCAAAATAATTCCATCGTAAAAGGAGAAGGCGGAGCAGTTGGTCTAACTGAAAACCCCAACGCTCTTCGACGCTGGATGGTGGCAGGTCCTGAGCTAGCAAAACTTGCGAAAGAAATTGAAGCGGATATGAATAGAGAAGCAAACCATCAGATGCCAGCCACATCACATCATGAATTGCACAAGAGTTTTCAGACGTCATTTTTAGTAGATGTTAAAGCCCTTGTAAATACCATGGAAGAGCTAGGAAATCCTTTTTTGGAAGACAGCCAAGATCTTATCGCCTTAGACACAAAAGAAATTCCCGGACGTGAAGCTGTATCAATGATGATGAAGGCAGAAGCTATTGGTCAAGAACAAATCCAGGTTTACATATCTGAGTGTTTAGTGAACCGAAAAAAGTCGATGTATGAACCAATCAAGAGAAACAAGATCTACCTGTTTAATACCCCAGCGCCAAAGACATCTAAAGCATCTCAAAAGGTCTCATCACTCAAGAGGGACTGCTCCCTTTTTTCCAGATTGTATATTTCACGCCAGTCAAGGGACGGTGATCTGGATAAGTTTTTCCAGCATGAAAACCAGCGATGTCCAACAGCGTTATCTGACCTCGGAAAGCTACGACTTCCAAGAAACAAATCAGAATTGGTAGAATGTCCTCAGTCTCACACAAGTCCACGGAGCACGATCCCAACGAATGTTGACGTTATCATAATTGACGGCGCAGCTCTGGTGAATATGATCAAACCTGGCGCACAGAAGACGTTTCACCAATATGCCACTGAATCTTTCTTGCCGTATGTCAAAACACATATCAGCAAATCTCAGCGTGTTGATGTCGTATGTGATGAGTATATAGAAAACAGCCTGAAACAAACGACTAGATGTGATCGCGGAACTGGTGTCCGACGAAGTGTTGAAGCAAACAACCAACTTCCTCGCAGCTGGAAAGATTTTCTTCGGGTGGAGAACTTTTCAAGTTTTTAGCCGGACTCATTGCGTCTCAAGCATGTTAAGGCCTGGGTTGAGCCAGAAAAAGGGCTTAATAGGGGAAAAAATCATGTTTTCCCCCGAATGAGCTAAAACTCTGGCTGTTTATTCTTGGTATTCCTGATTTAAAAATCCAATTACATGTCATATTTATGTCACGTGACGTGTCACATGACCATTGTAACATTTCATTGAATTTACAAAAGTAGGTGCCGAGTTTTTCATAAAACAATCTAATTTTTATATTTCTTAAGACTAAATAAATATATCTGCCCTTTCACGTTGGGAATGGTTGTCCTTTATCCATTGGTTGAAAGTTATTGCCTTGTTATTCTGGCTTCTCTCCGTTAGGTGCAATTTCGGTGGAGTTCTGTATGTAAAATACATCTATTCTCAACGTAAAATTTGAAAACTTTATCAGTTCATTACCTTTTGATTATCTATTCCTTTTCTTAAATGATATTCATCACCTACTTTGCAAAATCCTGGCAGTCCTAATAACAATAGCATAATGTCCGCCATTTTGTCATCTTGAAATCCTAAGAAGCTTGGGCTCTAGGAAGGTACTTCATGCACTGGTATAGTGAAAGGCTCTAGTACTGAGAAATCCAAGATGGCGGACAAAAGGATATTGAGTTGCCAAGAAAAATAATTTGGATTATACTGAAGTTTTCGTCAAATTTTGAAGAGTTTCTTTTCTTTGTTGGATAACCAAGACTCCCACAGTGTATTCAGTGGAAAATAAACTCAACCACACGAAGAATTATCACAATAAATATGCATTAACTTTTGCTTATTTGTTTTATTGATTGCTTTTACATTTTTATGGCTTACATTTTTTAACACAGATAAACCGTATTTGCTCTATATAAATATTTCTTAAGTACAGCGATATATTATACAATAAGCATGCGCGAATTTTGTATGGTTTGGCGGCAATTTCAATTTTCTAGATTTTTGCAAAAACCATCTTTGTTTATGTAATGCATCAACCATGGGCGTTGATTGTGGTTTTTCAAAAGTGTTTCTGTGGAAAACAAAGTCAAAAACTCTTGAATATATCAAACAAGAAAAGGGGGAAAGCAATCTCAAGTTTAAAATTCGAATAATTGATGAAAGATACCGGTTAATATGTGAGGAATTTAAGAATTATCCTCGTTTGCATCTTGATAAAGGTAGGACAATTATTAAGTATTATTTACACACACACACACACATAATGGGAATAAATATCAAGCTAGGTTGACTTGTCTGAATTTAAATGTAAAAATTCTTCCAATGAAAAGCTTTTTAGCCATGAAAAAGCAATTCAGAACTTCCAGTCAATAAAACAATGCAATAAATTAACGCTTTATATTACATTTTTTCGTTTATGAATTTAATTAGCCATGTTTCTGAAACACTACAAGACTATTGATCAAAAAATGGCTCAATGGACCCCGCCACAATCCAAAGCACAGTTTCTTTCAACATTTTCTTCCCAAAAATGGTACAGCACATCTGAAGGACGAAAGAATTGCCATACCATAGCTGACTGCAAATGCTGCCAAATAGTACATCCAATCCAATATGCCCTTTACCATTCAAAGCCAAAGTGCCAAAAGAAGTATGTTAAAGGCTGCATTGCTAAAAGGAGATTGCCCTTTACAGATTTAAATCGCTCAGCAAAGGAGGCTCTCAAGTCATCTCTGCCAAAACCTACCCAAAAAGAAATAAGAGAGATTGGAAGTGCTGTATTTTCAGAATTCGATGGAGTGTGTAGGCAGCAGCTTGAAAAAACATTTCAACAAGTACTTCTTCAAATTCCTGAGGCTGGTCTACAGAAAAAATTGAGCTCTGCAGAAAAGAAGAAAAGAGACAGGGATGAAAAGAGAAAGTTCAAAAGTAACATTGAAAACTTTTGGAAAGAAAATGATGCTGATCTTCACCTCTCGCAGCATACTTCTTTTGGTTTGAGAAACAAACAGCGCATGCAGCTAGGGTTTGAAACAGTGGAGGAAGCAAAAGAACGCTGGGAAAAATCACCAAAAAATAGATCACATTGTCCTAAAGCAATCACTGGTAACCTGGAAGAGCTCTTAACTGACATTGAAAATTGGCCCAAACAACCAATCAACTGGTCTGAAAAAGCAAAAATCTACAATGTACACAAAGCTGAAAGCGATTCCCCACCACCAAATGCTGGCCAGCTGCTAAAAGAATATCTTAAGAATGAAGGAGTAGATATTGCACCATTTRAAAGCCGATCACAAGGTATAGGTAACTGAATGTTGAAACACAAAAATTGAAGGGCTGAATTATTCGGATTATTATTCTGTTTTTTTTAAATGAAATAGCCTGATACAAAAATATCACATGATTATAATTTACACAATCAATATAAATAATATAATTCCATCATCCCCCCCCCGGGATAATTTTTTTAAGACCCCCACCCCTCTACCTCTAGAAATTCAACTCCCATACAAACTCCATAATTTTGTTCTTTCTCTCAGAGCCCTTACTCCCAACCCCTCTATGTGTGTGGGGTATATATAATTTCTTAAACTAGCTACACAATTAGGTTGAAATTTTGTACCTCTGCAATATATAACACTGTAAAATTTTATAGTTTCAAAATCATGCTAGATATAAGATTGTAAAAAGGAGTGAAGGGAAAGGGTCCAGGATTATGTAAGAAATTAAATAACAATATCTAAATATATATAACAGGTGTACAGTATCAGATGAAAATAATAATAAWAATWAAATTAAGCTAATCCTTTTTGGGAAGTTTTATAATTAATATTAGAATTATAATTTTTTGTAACAGTTTTGAAACACATTTTACAGGTCCAAGAATTAGAAGAGCAAAGCGAAAACAAATTGGTGGAGAAATTAGTATCCCTTTACCCAGGAGCAATCAGAAAGTTAAGCAGTCAATTTTAGATAAAATTTCTTCAGGACAATTCAACTTAGGAGTTCCTGTTCTAGAAACTGACAGCACAAAGTTCATTATCACCCCAGAAGGGAAAATTGAGAAGCGATCATGCAAGTTATCTGCAAGAAAGTACCCCTTATCTGAAATTAGAAAGAAAAGCCTTGAAAGAAATAAAAATTTCATTAGAGTAAGAGCAGAAGAAGAGTATGAAGAGATGACAAGAGAAGAGGCTTTGAAKAGGTTAGATGAACTAGATGAACTAGATCAAGACTGTATAGCATTAGAAGATGCAAGATTGAAAATCAAAACCTTCGAAAGATCTAGACACTGGCTTATTTGGCATGACCATTCAAGTATTGCAAGTAGTGGTCTCATACTCTTCATGGTTAGAGAAATGTATGATCCAGCCATCCATCTMACCAATGAAGAATATTTGGTTATCAACAAGAGAAAAATAGATGTCCAATGTGTTGTGGACGAGCTACAACTATACATGATGGGAGTATGTGGGGCTGCTGAAGCAGAACAAATTCTCTTTGTCCCGACAAGGAGAGAGTGTCTTAGAAGTCTTGCTCAACCATTAGCTTTTATTCCATCCCTTGGTATTGAAATCCAAGATAAAACGACATTTATGAATGGAGATAATCCAAGTGTGGAATTTGAAGATGGCACACAGAAAGGAGGACACAGGGGGTGTGCAGGTTGTGATGGAGATCAGAGAAATGGAGATGACTTTGAATATATGGCTAATAGGAGCTACAGRAATCTGAAAGAAAAGCAGAAGCTTGTTCTGGATGGCCCTCATGGAAGATCAGGAGGATTGCATCCTTTTCAAGACCTAAAGGTAGAGCAGTTGAGAGAAGAGCTCAAGGCCAGAAATGAAGRCACTACAGGCCTAAAGAAAGAATTACAACAGCAGTTAACAGAAATACTTGGAGGAACAGCAAGAGTCCCTGCACTCCTTTRTGGTAATAACAGGTTGACACTGGAAGATCTTAACCTTCAGGATTAYGAGGTATTGTTTTTTGAGCCGCTGCACTGCTGCATGAATCATATTGCAAACATGCTACAAGAATTACCTCATCATATCAGTGATGTTAACACCTTGGTCTTACTTAAAGAAACCCTCTCCATTGCTCTAAAGAAAGATAAACTAAGATGTACTGACTATCGTCGCACTCTTCTTCAAGTCACTATAATACTACAAGGCAAAGCAGAAGAAAATGTAATTGAATGAATTACTACATTCTGTGAGATGATGGGAATTTTCTACTCCCAAGACAACAACCGAAGCCCAAAACAAGTACTGAGGCTTTATAATCTGGCATTCAGACATGCTCTAGCAGTAAAAGATGTTCTTACGCCCCCCAAGACAATAACCATGCGGAAGCTTTTTGGTATGTACTATCACAGCATAGTTGATCATGCATCATTTCTTTATAGGTAAGTGTTTTTCTGTGGTATTACAGGCAGCAATATAAGTATGTTTTATTAATCTAGCTGTTTTAATTTGTAACTCCAATCTTAATATTACTTACAGGTTAGTCTGCCTTAGGTCGATCAATGTTGAATTGTTTGAAAGATATTTTGACCGCATTGTTGACATCACAAGGAAGACAGGGAGCAAACATGCCAAAAATCTGGTGCCAAATGCTTTTCTCCACATACAAGCAGAGGATTCATTGGGTCAATCGGAGAACACCATGGCAGCTCAAGAACGGGAAATAACCAGACTAAGTAAATGCCTACCCCAACAGCCCAACACTGTGATAAAGAAGAATCTTCTGATTAAAAATTCTCGCATGTGGCAAGCTCATCTTCAGAAGATATCTGACTATGTGTGTCTTGGTCCTGGTGTGTGGTGGCAGTGGCACAGTGATGGATCAGTTGAATTCTTTGATGGGCCAATACAACCATCTAGACAACCAGAGGGACCCCCAATCTCTCATTTCAGGTCAAGTTCCATCAAGGAAATAAAGAGAAGGCTAGATATCAAGTGGGAAAACTGCCTGAGAAGTGAGAAAGAGTTGCCTTGGTATAAATTAATAGACAAAGATGGGAAGCTAATCTACAACAAGTTAGGATCTATAGACCCACCTACACCAGATGGTGAAATGCCAGAACAAGGTAAGTAAAATATAGTTTATAAGATTGGTTGGTAGATAAAAAGTACTACAAAATCTGTTGCTTGTCATTTTTAGACTTGAGCTTTAGAAATAACAAGGGCAGACGAGATGGTTCTTCTGACAGCTGTCATCAAGATGAAGAGATGCCATGAGCAAAGTAGATAAAAATATAGCTAATAGGATTGGTGGGTAACAGTAATTATAATATTTGTTATTTAGACTGGAGCTTGAGAAATGATGAGGATCACGCACAAGATTGTCATGGTGACTCAAGCTATTATCAAGATGAAGAGATGCCAGAGAAAGGTAGGTAAATATAGCTCAAATAAAATTGCTTGACAGTTAACAATTATTAACAATTTAATATTCTGACGAAGGCAATGACTTTGGCAGAGTAGCCGGAACATCAAGCTCAATTAATAAATTTATTCCAACGAAAACCATAAAACCTTAAGTGATGCACATAATATTTCTTAATTGTTATTTAGAATCGAGCTTGAGAAATGATGAGATTGACACACAAGAGGGTGACCCCAGCTATGATGAAGATGTTCAGAGAATTGAATTCGAAGACCCTACAGCATTTATTGAAGAAGACCTTCATCTACCTGATAATGATCCACACCTGATACCACTTTTGCGTCTTCCAATAGTAGCCTTAACCAAGATCCACAAGGAAGCACCCCTTGCGTTGGAAACAAACACAAGTCAGATAACATGATCACCTTTTCCTTAAAGAAACCAAGGATGGATGATAATTATTACAATGTTCAATCAAAAACAGCTAAAGCAGTTGAAGTTGTGTTGGGCAAAACACCTGAAGTGATTGAACTTGATAAATTACGCCTTGGCTTAACACGCAACAGATATGAAAATCACCTTGCTATAGTTCAAGTTCACATCTTAAAGGCACTGAAGCAGCTGAATGAAAGTCTTAAAAAATGGGATACCTCCTATGTAATGAAATATGGCAATCTTCCCTCATTGTCTGATTACAATTCATCAAGTGAAGCAAGCAGTATTTATAATAAGAGAAAAGTTGCATTTAAGCTTCTTGAATCTTGGAAAATAACAGTGCATTTAATATAGCCTAAATTTTTTTTAAAAAAATTAGCCAAATATAGCTCAAAACTGTTGATTAAGCCTATATATGCTTGATTTGAAAATTAAGTGAATATACAGTTTTATATGTAGCTATAGTTTAGGAACGCAATCATTGCACAGCAGATAATATCTACTGTACAATAGCCAGGTTTACCCTCTATTGACTTTCCTACAATTTACAGCCTAAGTTAACATAAACTCACACCATATACCTGGTTGTGTATTTGGTAGAAGAAAATAAATGGTGGAAATTAATCTGAAAAAAAAAGTAGAAGGCATTTTATTATCTAGGCATTTGTTTTGATGTTATATATACTGAGCCAAAGGTGATAGGCGGTAAGCGATAGGGGCAAGGTTATCACTTATCACCTTTCCTTTTAGGTTTTTACAACATTTTTTGCAACAGGTGTATAAAGATTATACCTTAATTTATATAAGCTTATATATTTTTGAAAGTGACTTTAAAAAATTCTTAAGAAATCATTATATTAAATTATTGTTAATCTTTTATTCTTATCAACTTTTACAATAAAAAAAAAATAAATAAAAGACCATGAAACATCAGCTTTATAACTATGAAGTAAGAATCTAAGACTAAAAATTTAGGCTGCAGCTAAATTAAAGCAATATTAAATATATATATAAAGCTTAATAAAGCTTACCAGTTTGAAGTTCATTTTACCTTATAGCTAAAAATCTAAGTTTGCACAGGCTCATCATCTCAAATAGTTGGAAGTAAAATAATTTATAAATGTTTATGAACAGTTAACGAATTTCCTATATCTCTAAAACGTCCACGCGTTTCAAATGAAATTGGATTCGAATGATTAACGGCATATAAGTTCGAAAGCAAAAGATCTCTTGATTTGATGGTTTTGAGTTATACATACCTTTTAAGGACAGGTCGTGAAAAGTCTTCCCGTAAAAAGTCTTCACAAGAGCAATAGCGTGCTTGGAGGCTTCAAAACTTCAAAATCCGCAAACATATCAATCAGTTTTTCCCTTTCCGCCGTCCGCCATCTTGGATTTTAAAGTCTCACTCTAAAACGTTGCTGGGGGTCTATATCAAAGCTCCAACCCAGGCCTTAACATGCTTGAGGTCTCTTAATACCGATAAACTGGTTGTTACAACGTATGGCAAAGAAATACGGTGCACTGCTGCTTGTGATACTAACAACTTATCTCCATGCTTGAACGAAGAAGCAGAATGATTTTGCATCATGCCGACGCAGTTGAAGAAGACTATCACAAGATCGTAATCCGCACTGTCGACACAGATGTGCTTGTATTGGCCACTGCAGCTTACCATAATCTGCAAACAAAGAAGAGTACACTAGAGCTCTCTGGGTTGCTTGCTTGGTACGGGGACACGCCTGCAATACATCGCTGCCCACGAGATAGCCATTGCCCTGCAGAAACCATTGCTCTTTTGCACTCCCGTTTTTCCATGCCTTTACAGGATGTGACACTGTTTCCTGTTTTGGTGGGAGAGGAAAGAAGACAGCAGTTGAAACGTGGAAGCTATATCTAGAGGTAACCGATGCTTTCCTTGCGTTGTCTTGTTGTCGAATGGATGTCAGTGAGCCATGCATGGAACGTCTGGAGATATTTGTCATTCTCATGTACGATCGTACAATTGACAAGACTGACATCAAACAGGCAAGGAAACAGCTGTTTGCCCAGAAAGGGCGCCCTCTGGAATCAATCCCTCCAACAAGGACTGCACTGGTGCAACACACAAGAAGAGCCGCTTATCAGGCTGGCTACTGTTGGGGCCAAGTAATTTTACCGGTACCAGTTCTTCCGAGTCCACAAAACTGGTTATGGGTCATGAGTGACGATGGGATGGGTCATCCCTACCAGATGTCACCAGGTCATGTATGGAGCTCGTGAAATGTGCCTGCAAGAAAGGTTACTCAGGAAGGTGCTCATGCATGTGTGAAGGCTCAACTTGTCTGTACCGCCTTATGTGGTTGTCTTGAGGACTGTGGCAACGCTGAATGACTGTTTTAAAGGACCTCCGGTTGTGAGTAGTCTCACTTCCGGTTTAAACAAAATTTTTTGCCAAAAGTCATTTTCACCACGATTAAAACTGTTTTTGTAACATTTTATTACGAAATGCGTATTTTACTTACGAGTTATGCAACTGTCGTCTTAAAAAATGAATTGATTGTCAATCAGCGTTACTTTTAAGGAAATGACATTTTACTTCCGGTCAAGATGGCCGCCATTTTGAAAATCTCCCTATAACTAACCTCAGAACCCGATTTCAAGTTGGCTCCATATCAAGTCTTAATTATCATAATAAAACCAATAATCAGTGCACGTTTGGTGCTTTTAACCCAAAAGTGAACAATTCAAGCATATAACCGCTCAACTATCAGTGCCATTCTGAATATCATCTTGTTCTGGCCCTTCTAGATTATAATTTATTAAAAATTCAACTTCCTAAAAAAAAAAAGAGATATGACCCCAATAGTCTGTTTAATAATTATATTTCAATGAACATTATCTGAAAACTGTGGAAAATATATATTACATTTATTATTTATATCCCCTGATAATTTATCTGTATTTCTATAAGGATCCTTTTCTAATAAGCTAATTAAAATAAAAACAAATGAAAGTTAAGGTTATCTCTGTTTTTTCTCGTTTTCGTAGTCTTTGTATGGTCTTAAACCGTTCTTTTTTCGACCTTGTATGGGGAAAAATGGTTGGAACAGACCCGGACTTAAGAATATTGTTTCCTTTCTACCCCAAAAGATGTTTAAAACTAACTTCAAAACACTCTTGCTTGAAATGATTGCTACACACGTAGCAAGAGTTCTCTTTTCCAGGATTTAGACGGCCTGTTTTCGAGATCCAGATTTTCTTCAATTTTGGGTCTCTGGGCAAGCGGTGATAAGAAATATCTGTTCCTTTTGTCTTTTTAGAACCATTAGTACAACCAGGAACCATGCAGTGAGGCATTTTTTTCAAAAAAGAGCTATTTAAATGAGTTAAAATACGTGAAAGCAACTAAAATGTTCTTCAAAATTCGCGCTATCTGCATGTAAACACCGGCCGCGCAATGACGTCACGAGAGATGACAATGACCGCTGACTGCTTGCGTGCAGAAGAGCTTCCAAGATGGCGGCGACCATGYCAGCGATTTAACGCTACTTTCAAGAATTATTCCTCGGCTGCGTTACAAGATATGCCTAAGACACTTTGCAAATATGTTAAGTGAACTGTGGCCATTAATATAAGGTAAGGTCGTAAAAAAAGTAAAGTTCTCCTTTAATTACCGAGAACGGAGACAATGAGCAATATCGTCATTTATCATTACTGTTTCAATAGAAACACCGACGCAGCTCACACTAGTTTTTAGCTAGTTATCTCTTCAATTTTTTTCATCTTTTCACGGTGTATAATTTACCTTCTTATCATTACTTAATATTTAACAATTAGACTACGAGGTCGAGTTTTCTATGAGTCAATAGATAGTCGATGATAGCATAAACCTACTAGCTAATAAATGTAGTATTAAAAGCAAAAAATGACAATGAAAACTTTACTGTACAAAGCGACGGTCAACCGGCAGCACTGTTTTCATTCATATTTGGGAACTCGACTCGAAGTATTAACGTAAAGCTTAAGGTGGCTCGACCCCCTCACGCTTGACCGCTACCTTCCACTTTTGGAACGCTAGTGCATAAACGTCTTTTATCCTATTGCAAAT
>NW_022261545.1:14242-34395 GCF_009602425.1 Actinia tenebrosa
AGTAACGAATATTCTTATCATTAAATCCCCTGAAGAGTGAAGCAATTCACGAAACAGGCTTGTCGGGAAAAATGTTGTCTTGACTTTTTCTTCTCAAACAAATATTCTGCTCTACTTCTATCGATGTATTKAGCACTATTTTACGGAAAATTGATTCACAGATTTCTTTCTTATAATATATATTTATATACACTCAATTGAAGAATCGTTGTCGGGTTCAGAAACAGAGAAAAAAAAAGCTGAGACCGAAATTGCACATGGGAAATGACATMATTATATTATAATTTATTCATTTGCGTCATATGTGCAGTCGGTTTAGAATGCCAAACGCGTATTAAAAAAAGTAGATGATGCTACGGGTCGGCGGTCACAGCATGCATCTAATTAACGTACTTACCATATATTTCGGTCTCAGCTTCTAAGTTCTATGTTTCTGAACCCGACAACGATTCTTCAATTGAGTGTATACTTTATTGCAGAGAGGTCGTAGTTACATTTATACAAATACCCAACAATGCTTTTGCAGGTGAACTTAATGTTATGCATTTTCTTGATCATCTGGGATCATGTTTCAATTTCAGTCCAGACCAGGGGATTTCCATGCCGATGTAATAGAAAAACTGCTGTAGGGGATCGTTGGTTTTGGAGAAGTTCTTGCCCGGGTGGATACAACTACAAAGGTTCTTGCAGAGTTCTCTTGGATGTTTGTTGTTTCCCAAGTCATGGATAACTGGTTATAGATAAACTGAAGTTATCTAAAAGCTCAGTAGTTCAAAAAATAAAAAAGATAAATTGGTCAAATGAATAGTGATTAATTCAAAGATTCAAACTTAAATGTCTTCAGAGTGTTAACTTCGAAGTAAGCATGTTGTAATCATGAGCAAATGAACTACAAATAAAATCACAGGAACTCAAAAAGATGGTAGTTTTTGTGCTTTGAATAATTAGTATTAATAAAAATGCACTTCAAGAGACGAGGGCAGCACATCGAATGTTGATTATTACCTCCAATTCGGGGGCGGTTCATTCAGAAAATGTTCATTCATTTACTCCCCAAAATAAGCCAAGCTTTTATACGATTTTCTTTACAAATACTTTTTACCTTGTCTTCGATTCTCCGGGTTTGTGAAGAAATTATTGTTTCTTGAAGGAAAGTTCGAGTTATTGACTCACGTAGGCAACATTGTTGCACTCTTTGATATCGATCAAAGCCGAGAACTGAATATTCTAATAATAATAATAATAATAATAATAATAATAATAATGGTTTAATCAATAGAATCCACGAGGTGGCTCTTCACCTATCGATAAAACTATCTAATTTGCAATAACATACACACAAGATAAATTTACGATAAACTATGAAGCTACAAAATAAATTAGACATAATAAGAAATAACATTGACATAATTACTATTGGATTATTCTAAGCTAGACAATTATTATACATAAATAAAAAGGACAAAAACTGAAGATATTGGGGCTACGCCCACCGCCCCCAAGCAACCACCCCAGGTCGAGATATTCGGGGCAACAGACAAAGACAAAACTGTCCCAAATGCCACGACCCAATAATTGCCCAGGGTACAGCAGCGCATCACCAATATCCATCAATCAGGTGAAAGATAAATTAATTAATAAAAATCAAGTAATGTCATATCGCTTCTTTAGCTCTGCTTTCACTTTAGAACAAAATAAACTATAACTAGAAATGTCTTTTATATTATTTGGCAAATTATTGAACAGTTCTGAGGCGATATCTTGAAAAGTTCCCTTTTCCAAAGGTCTGACCAAATTCAAGGTGGAACTTTGACGTAAAGTTCTTGAATGTTTACGAACTTCCAGTGCAACGTAGTTAGGCCAGTGCTCTGAGTTAATGGCTTTATAGATGACTTTCAGCAAGTAATAATCTCTACGTTCACGCATTGGTAACCATCCAAGCTTTAGGACTGATTCCACAGAGTTCACGTATTTTCCAGTGACAAAACTCGCAGACGAGAATTGAATTTTTTGTAACCTTTTTAGAAGATAGTCTGGTAATGGATTATAAACCAGATCACCGTAATCCATATTCGACAGTACAAGTTGTTCAGCCAGTTGCTTTCTAAGGTTGTAAGGGGTGAAATTCTTTATTTTCTTAAGAACGGCCAGAGTACTGTAGCACGCAGAAGACAGGGATTTTATGTAATCGTTCCAAGTTAGATTTTCATTAATGTGCAAGCCAAGCAATATTGTTGTTTGTATACGTTCCAACTGTTCATTATTCACCATGAGGTTGGTCTTGTATGAAGCCACGGAGTGTCTTGTGGACAACTGTCGAGTTGAAAAGATCATGCACTTCGTCTTGTCCGCATTAAGAGCTAGGTTCGAATCACTAGACCAGTCAGTAAGTTGATTTAAGGTAACGTTCATTTCTGCCTCACATTATTGTAGGTCATCATACTTACAGTGTTTATAGATAGTGGTATCATCAAAATGCGTATTGGTAACAAGTTGTTCGGTGATCAAGGTTATCCTGAAGGTCCGCTACGTATAAGTTGAAAATCATTGGGCCAAGTATCGAACCTTGCGGAATGCCAAATTCCATGGTAAGTTTTGTTGACATTCTGTCATCCATTTGAACAAACTGTGATCGATTCGTTAAATAACTAAGAACCCACTTCAAGAAGTTCTTGGAGAAATTTAAGTTATGCATCTTTTGGATAACTGATTTAAAGCAAACTGTATCGAAAGCCCTGGAAAAGTCTGCCAGCACCATCAAGGTCACTTCACGTTTCTTCATTGCACTAATGATGTCATTCTTTATTCCTAATAACGTCGTGGTGGTAGAGTGGCCTTTACGGAAACCAGTTACTTTGTTGTTTAGTATATCATGTTGATCAATATACTCTACCATCTGAAGGGCAACCACTTTTTCAAAGACCTTTGATAAGGCCGGTAGGATTGAAACTGGCCTCAGCTGGTCATTGGATACTGGATTTTCCACTTTAGGGATTGGTGATACACGTGCAATTTTCCATTCTTTAAGAAAATAGGAATTCTGGATACATTTATTTATAATGTTCGTGAGGGGAACAGCTATGTAGTCGCTTACCATCTTCACATACTTAATGGGAATTTGGTCATCTCCAGTAGAACAATCTTCACGGAGTGTTTTAATAATGCGATTAACTTCCTTTATTGTTACCTGCCTAAGTTTAAAGAGCTTAGGGTTATTATCCCTTTCAGGCAGGCTGTCAATCATGTCCAAAAGTTCGTCTGTGGGCGTGGCACGTCAACCAGTAGTTCTGCGAGCTGTTGTTACAAAGGGTTCATTAAGACTTTCCAGGTTTAGTTGTAAAGGCTTGGGGTTTGGCTTTAAAATACGATGAATGATTTTCCAAACGTCACGTGGTTTATTTGAAGATAATGCTTTTTCCATAAATGCCTTACGAGCAGATCGTATTTCTGATTTTAGCTTATTTCTTTTCTAGAGTTTATTTTATGAGAGAGAAAATTATTATTTTTACAGACAAACTAAGCAATGCATCAGTTTTCTAATTGCTATAACTTATCTTATAAAAACGAGATAGAGTGGAGATAGAGTGCAAGCAATATAACCGTGAAATAGGACATTTGCATGATGGCATCATTTGACTCCCACAACCAAGATGCTTCGCAAAATTTCTTTCTTATTTAAATTTGTTTTTCCTCATGAGAATTGTAAGACAATTGTTGCTAATTAAATGAACAAAAGAAATTGTGCAAAGGAGTCTGGTAGTAGAGGTCAATGACGCCATCGTGCAAACCTCCTATTTTAGTAATACTAAATAGCACAATTTCATGCAGGTTCCATTGTTTTCTATTGTTTAATTAGCACTATTTTGTACTATTTAGTAATTAGTGTTTCACGGATTAATTGTTTGCACTCTAAAGAATGATCAATTAGCTATATAAAAATATCGATCAAAGATTTCAGCAAGGCTAATATCATCACGCTCAAGTTTAGATAATGGTATGTAAGTAATCCTCTTAGCTTCTCCCATTAGCATTTTGTTGTATTTTCGATTCTTTTCTTTACATTTTAACACAAAGTATGATCTCGACTTCCTATTCTTCACGCGCGCTCTCTCTCTCTCTCTCGATCTATAGCGATTTACACGTGCGAATATGCAAATTACGTTTTATAGTCCTTTACGTCATGATCTCGCACACACTCCCCACCTGACGAAAGTCAATAGATTTATTCTTGAATTTTAACGAGTAATAACAGTGTCTATTTCTCTATCATCCACGAAGGTGATGTCTGTTGCTTGTTCTTCCTTTTCTTCAAGATCCTTAGCTCGAGCTTCGATAGGGTACAACTTCGTTAGTGGTCTTCTCAGTTCCCATTGTTTTCCATCTTTTGTAGTTGTCTTTACGATAGCAGCTCGGTTCTTTCCATCTCTTCCTTCGATTAACTTCACGATTCTTCCAATCTTCCATGTTCGTGGTGGCATCTTCTCTTGATAAATAGATACTATATCTCCTTCCCTTGCACCACTTGAATGATTTCTTCTTTCCTTGTAACGGTAATGTTCTCTTAGCTCAGTGAGGCATTCCTTCTGCCACCTGCACCAGAATTGATCCAATAATTTCTTTAAATACGAACTTCTTTTGTTGAGATCCCTTGGTCCATCGACCACTATATCGTCACTGAAAACGTGTGGCTTGTCTGGTTGTGACATAAGGCGTTTTCCTATGAACAGGTGTGATGGTGTCAAGACTTCGTTGATCTCGTCATGAACATAAGTAAGGGGTCTTGAATTCAGAACTCCTTCCATTTCTATCAACGTTGTGAGAAACTCTTCGTAATTTAGTTTTTCACGATGAAATTGTTTCCTCAAGGGTCTCTTGACTGATTGTGCTAATCGCTCGAATGAACCTCCCCACCATGGGGCTCTCTCGACATTGTACCTCCATTCGATATTCTTTTCACGCACAAACTTTTTGAGTTTTCTGTCCTTAAATGTCTTGCCATTGTCTGATAAAATGAATACTGGTGTTCCACGTCTTCCGATGAATCTCTTAAGACTTTGGCCAGTGTAAAGACAGTCATTGAGACTTGGCCCAACATTTTTGGGTCCCTTGCTAGAAGCATCATAGACAACACGAAGTTTTGTAGTGGATCGATCTGATCGCATTACTTCTCGATGAGGTAGGTAGTGAACGTGCCCTACCTTTTCTCCGTCATTCGTGTCTGTCACTCTTTCCAACACTCCTTTCTCAATTTGATCCTTGATTACTTCATCGTATTGTTTCAAAGTTTCTGGTTCCTTACGAAGTCGTGTAATCAATGAATGTAGATGTTTAACTGATGTGCTGTGATTGTCAGGGATCATAGAGTGTCCATCTATGAACGGTAACTTCACTTGATAAATTCCATCCTTGAATTCAATATCTTGGATAGGTTCCTTGATATTTGGTTTGCTTCCTTTTAACATACACATACCAACCATTTCAACGTCTCAAAACTGTGGACAAGGATGTGTTTCAAATACTGTGTCACTTTCTATCAAGGAACTTGCATCTATTTTGAGTACATGAGTAGATAACAGGTTTGTAATTGCATTTCCATTTACTTGCCTGTTAGAGTTCACAGGTCCAGAGAGGGTCCATCCAAGCTTTGTGTTGATGGCGATGGGTCCTGTGTCTCCTCTTTTAACTTCTCCGATGCAAGCTGGAATCGCCTGGATAGAGTTTTATGTGATTCTGCAGACAGTCTAAGGAATGAAACTCAACATGTTAGACGCATGTTTCATAAGAACAATTACAGTGATAAGTTTATTGATAGCAACACTAATAAACCTAGTAGACCTAAAAATAACCCTGATGACAAGGCTAATACACCAAAAGCCTTCATTTCACTACCATACATCAGAGGTACGTCAGAGATCATATCACGCATTTTACAACCACATAACATMCGCGTGGCTCATCGACCTGTATCCACACTCATTAGACCGATAGTTGGGAAAGCACGATGGCAGCGCAAGCAAAAATGAGAAAACCAGAAAGTGTACAAGTGTATGGATTAATGTTTTCCGTAAATAGGTCTCGGAAAGACCACTCAAGTAATATGAAATATGTACAACACTGTAAATTTGAACGGCATCGCTGGGATTAAATAATTCAGTACAAGGCATCTTGGTTGGAACTTAATCAGTCAAAACGCCACTTTAATCGGCTTCTTCCTTTGGATTCTGATTTAGGTTAAGAACTTCATAGGTAAGGAATCTAGTTTTATGCATGTTTTATGGTTATTGACTGGATCTTTTATGTTTGAATTCTAATAAAATTCGTATTAACCATAACTGCATTTGATTTGATAGTTCAGGATCAATGGATCTTTTCGTAGAATTTTGCACTTTATATGATTCGTGACTCGGACAATTTCAAAACTTTGAAAACACTTGTGAATTCAATCCTTAATTCATATAGATAGCAGATGATACATAGGGTTCCGTATAAAATCTAATCTGTTTACGTTATGTCAGTTGTCGCGCACAAATGACTGACTGGGGGCGGGGTTGCGTATTTTTTGTTGGCTGCGGAAATTCAAGGCTCATTAAATGATTGGAGATTTAGAAATTAATATCGGGTATCAAATCCAAATTTATAAAAGTTCAAACAGTAATATAATGTTGTGAAAGGATCACTTTTATTCGTCTGCTCAAAGTTTAATTTAGCTGCTCAAAGCAGTATTCTTTGCTGGGAAACTGGAAGGTTGGTATAGGCTTTCTGCGAACGTTTGGTGGTGGACAGAAGAAAGCTGCGTCTAGATGTCAGGCAGGAGAAAAATGTTTAAAAAATATTAAGATTTAAGCCAGTCGAAAGTATAGTGTTCTTCTGGTTTTGATGATTTTTAGTTGTGTTCTCTTGAGTAAACCCAGCAGGACTAGATGCTGCTTGAGACGATGGCTCCAAGATCTTTTTTCTCTTGTGTTGGAAGATATTCTTCTGTCCCAAGACAGTGCTCATAAGATGTTGGACTTTTTCTGCGTATCAAAGTCAAGGTTTTACATTTGGACACGTTAAATTTGATGTTATTGCTTCGACTCCAAGAGTGTCAGTGCGTGTTGAAGGTCCTTGTTGCAGTCGTTTACAGATGTAATTTTCCGTAACAACTTTGTTTCGTCGGCATGCAAAGCAACCGCATATTTCCGCTCTCGGATGACTTCATGGAAGTCATTAATAAAATTAAAAATCAAACTGTCTTTGGGAAATAGATCTCGTGACTACTACCCTGTGCTCTTTCTGTGTGCATTTTGTTGACTTACTTTCGTAATTACACAGATCAACAAAGTAATTCTCTCGATTGAAGTACTCAAGCAATTTAAGTTATAAAATGAGTATCAACTAAATGTTGTATACGTTCAGTTTAGTTACTCCTTTCACAAAGGGTATAGTAGCTAGGCATATCCCGCTTTCCATTGTGGTCTCTTCTTTTCACTGCAACTTCTCGTCTTCTTTGTTCCTTTGTTTTCTTATAAACCCCTTTGGAGGAAAATCGGAGAAAAACCCTCGCCGCAAAAGGAAGAGAGCAAGACAATAAAAATTAAACACTCTTCTCATGTGGCGTCCGCCAAAAGTCCAACGTATTACCGATGCACCACCCTAGCCTCGCAAGATGGTTAGGTTAAGAGCCAAGCAACCGATCAATAGACCTCCTCGGCTCTGACGTAATGTTGTCCCATTTCAGACCACGTGTCATTCCCTAGGGTACCATTTCTTTGTTTAAGGTTTGCGCTCGGTTGCACATGAGAAGACACATGAATATGGATACAACTCAAACAAAAATTATTATTCTCAAGGGAATGACACGTGGTCTGAAATGGGACAACATTGCGCTCGTACGCTCCAGAGCCGAGGAGGTCTATCAATCTAATGGGTCACTGGCTAATATGCTAAAATTAGACGCACTTAGCTACAAGACAAAGCCGTGGAATTGCCTTAATTCAAATTCTTCTACTTAGTTTGCATTAATATTATTCTTTTGCAAAGCTTTCGAGACAAGCAATTATGATGATGATAATAATAATAATAATAATATTGATAATAATAATGATAATAATAATAATAATAATATTATTATTATTATTAATAACAATAATAATAATTTAAAAACTTAAAAATAATGCAGAATTGTTTCTAATCATTTTATTTATTGTTTTTTAAAATTAAATAATTAATTATTATTATTATGTATGAGCGCTCAATGAATATCGCCATAAGATGCACTGTAGAAATAAACGCTGGAGTAATCCAGAATTAATGAATTTTTAGAGTTAGATCCATCTTACCCATATTTATCTCATATTTAACATATTTTCATATAGTAATTTAATCAGGCAATTAAAAATTACCTGTTTTCAAGAGAGATTTACAATTGTATATGTAGCCGACAAATGGTAAAATAAAGTTTTCATTATTACTATTATGAAGGTTTTAGATCCTTATGCAAGAGCTCTATGACTGAAATAATTATTTTTATATGAGTATCTTCTACGTGCAGCAAAGGTGCTCGAAGGAACTAAAGAACTGGAACAGGGCCAAAATAAGCTGGCATTTTTTCCTACCTTGTCTCAATTTCCATACTCGGAATCGTTGTCATCTTATTTTTCTTCCTTTTGTTATTACTATTTTATTTTTTACGTTAAGAAAAAAATTATTCCAATAATAAGTTTATTAATTGCAATATACATATGTATTTTGTTTTCATTTGCTCAGTTCTATGTGCCTTTTTACTTCGCTTTCTGCATTTGTTCCAGCATTTTCCATACAAATTAGTTAAATGAAAATATTTAAACGCAAAATTGTTTTATTGTTATTTCTTAAGTATGGAAATGAAATATTGTTTGTCATCATATTATGACAGTCCTGTGCCACCGTCTTTACCGCCTTTTGGATTCCGAAAATACATGCCAACAATAGCAACAACAATAGCATTGAAAAAAACCTTCATCCTAGTCATGCGCAGTGGAACTGTTAAGTTTTATTAACGTCGATAAAACTGGCAATAAATGTCATCAAGTTAGCAAATTAAATGAACGCAGTCAGTTCCTTTAAATATACTTCCAGCCAAAGGAAACGACATTCAAAGTGATATTGTATTCTGTATTTGACTTTCTTGCAATATTGAGGGAGCACAGAAATATATGAACAGCAATCAGAGAAAGCGATAGATAATAAGGTAAGTAATCTACTCACTGTGATATTTCTAACATGAATAGTTTATAATACTATATATGTTTAAAATCAGTTATTTCTCTAGTAGTTATTGCGGAATACATGAAATAGTAATCTTTTAGCCGTTTGAATTTGTTGTCTGAAAGCAGACATTTTGTCGACCGACGCTGTTATGCGACGTTGATTGCATTTGTTGTCGAAGAAAGCAGTGCGGTTTTGTCTAATTGTTTCGTAGTTTCAGTAAAACTTCTCTGCTACCAATTCGGTAACATGGTGCAAATGAACCAAACAAAAGCGTTCGCACGGGTATATATACTGCAATAATAAATCAATAATATGAATCATTCGACACATGCAGTTAAGCTTCGTTTGTGTTTTCGCTTGTTGGACATAGTCGTTAGTTTTCCTTTTCGCTCGTTTTTGCGAACCGCACACAGACAACATATTTCTAACAAAGAAAACGATTCTACTATCGAGATGGAATTTCGTAAGAAAATAAAAAAACTGGAAAACGTTATTTTTTTATTGCCAAGAAGCAAATGACAAAAGTGAATTTACTTATTGTTGCATAAAAACAAGATATTTACATAAACGAATCTCAATTTCTGGTGGGAATTTTAATAATTTATGAATTTGTAGTAAACACTCGAAGACTGGGCGTCTGAAAAAAGCCTAATAAGATGATTCGAAGTTTGTTCACTAGCCATTTCAGGCGTTGATATCTTATATCAACTTGTTTTAAGGCTCGAGTTTGAAATAAATTTTACCCGAGAAACATTTGAAGTAATTATGGATGAGTTAAATTCTTCAATGGAGGAGGCTGAATTAAGTAAAACTCTGAAGAAGCTACAAACATTGGAAGCCGAGAAAGGTGATATCGTGTTAGGGTTTATAAAAGAGAAGGAAATCATTGAAACTATTCACCAGGAACAATTACAGCAGCTTAAAGTCAAACACGAAGATGAAATACAAACATTTCGACAAGAATGGCTGAAAGAAAGAGAAATGTTATTGCAAGAAAGTGACAGTAGACAAGTGGATGCCGAAAATCGTAATGAAAAAAAGACGAAAGATATTAAACAAGAATTGATAAAAAAGTCGCAAGGAGACGTCAAAGAAACAGAGGAGGAATATAGAAAAGACAAAAGAAAACTTAGAGAAGAATACGAGGCGGTAGTTTTAGAAAAAACGTCTGAAATCGAAGAGTTGTATCGCGAAAACTGCATTCTTCGGTCAAAATCGGATCCGGCTTCGTTTGAGGACAAAAATAAAGAGTTTAAAGTCATTATTAATAAGCTTCAAAGTAAGATAAATGGTTTAGAAGAGGATAAGCTGGCGAAAATTATGAAGCTAAAAAATGATTTCGAGGTCGAAAAAGCAGAACTTGAAAGGAAACAGGTTCGAGAAAAAGCGGAGTTTGTGAAGAAACTTACTTTCAAGCATGACCAACAAAATACTAATAATGAAATCGAGAAAAATAAATCATTTTTAGCTTGCAAACAAGAAATGGAAGAAAAGATTGAAATTGTTGAGAAATTGTGGGAAGAACGCAACGCCGAAGATCGGCAAAGACTGAACACTCGGTTAGAAAACGAAATCGCAATGCAGAAACGAAGATTCGCGGATGAGTTGCAAGAAAAGTTGTCTGAAAGGGACATGACAATCGAGAATTTAGAACGAGAGATAGAAGAGTTGTCAAATAGTGTTCATGTTGAAAGGTTTGAGTTGGCTAAGGTATATAACCGTGAATTGTCTATTCTTAACAGATTGGACTCGCCAACAAAAGAAGATATTGAAGTTGCACTTATCGACGAAGTAGCAAAGTTGCGTGATGAACAGCAGAAGGTAATCAGAAACTTAGAGAAAAGAAATAGGAGAAAAATGAGAGATTTCAAGAAATCTCAGAAGCCTTTGGAAGAGATTGAAGAACAACATAAGAATGAACTTGAAGAGCTAAGGAATAGCTATGAAAGAGGGAAGGAAGAGTTTGAAGCGAAACTAAGAAACGAACAACTCAACCTTTTGAAAAGTTTTGAGTTCGAGAAAAATGACATTGAGAGGTACTTTAAGCAACTCATGGATGGGCGGGAAAGCGAGTTCCAAAATGAAATCCAGGAATTAAAAAGCGACCACGAAGAAGTAAAAAACAAGCTAAACATTTTCGAAAAAGAAAACGTTGAATTAAAAAGTCAAGTCGTTCAAGAAAAAGAGCGAAATGGAGAGCTGTTTGATAAGCTTCAAGAATGTGAAAGTCAAAATGCAAGATTAAAGGAAGAAATAGAAAGAGACAAACGGAACTTGCGCGAACCAGTTAAAGACATCAGTGCAGTTGACAGCGACAAAGAAGGCCTCAAGCGAACAGTAGAAAAGTTAAGTAGTTTGAACATCCAGCTTACAGATGAAATGGAAAAGGAGAGAAAAAAATATGAAAATCTTTTGGAGAAAGTTCAAGAGCTGGAGAAAGATCAGGATCGTTTGGTGACACGATCAGAAGCAGACGAGCTCCAATCTTCTGAATCTGGATTTGAGTTATCCAGCTCTTCAATAGAAAAGCCAAACAAGAATAGTAGAGACAGCTATACAGATTTATCCTCAGTGCAAGAAAAGAAGTCTGGAGATCCAAACAAAGAATCAAGCAAGGAGGATTTAGATATGCAAATGAAACTGCAGGACAGTGTCCAGGAATATCTTCTTGAGATTAAAGTACTGCAAAATGCTATGGATGAAAAGGAAATGGAGATTAAACAACTGAAAGTCACCTTTGCCAAAGAAAAATCTGATCTTCAAGGAAAAATCCAAGACTTGATTAATTCACTGAAAGGTGCTGTGAATGATGAAGATGGCGCAGATGAAGAAGATCTTGAAGAACTTAAGTCTCGTTACAAGAAGCTTACAGATTCTATTAACCAGGTTATAAAAGATCTAGCTGATAAACCAAATAATCCAGAAACATCCGAAGCGTGCAATCAGCCAAGCACTTCAGAGCCCTCTAGCGAACAAAGAGCTAAAGGTTTTGCAAATGAAGTTAATGCCTTAGACGAACTGATAAATGATAACTTTCACACTGAAGTCAAAGAACAACTTGGCAAGAAGCTGGATGCAATCAAGAACAACATTATAAGATCACACGAACTAGAAAAACTGGAGCAACAAAGAAGGCACGAACAAGAAAAGAATAGGTATTTGAAAGAATTATCAGACGAGAGAAAAAAGGATTTGGATGTTTCAGGTGAGGTATGGAATGCTGTGTGTGAAAAACTTGGACTTGATATGGAAGAAAGCAGCGAGAAACTGAAAGAGATTTTACAGGAAAAAGACGATGCAAATGGAAATTTGACCTCACAGAATATAAAGTCGACTGAAACACAGGGCAAGTCCGATGATGATGGGAATTCCGATGACAAGGACAATAAAATGGAAAGAAGTCCTGATCTCGAAGAATTAGAGATATTGAAGGAAGAAAATGAAAGAATGAAGCGCACACTAAATGAACTGGAGAAGCATTACGAGAAGGATAAAGAAGAATTAATGGAAAAACTACAAATGCAGCACAAAGAATTTGTCCTTTCTTCGGAAGCCGAAGTCATTGAAAATCTCATCAAAGAAAAGTCAGCTCTGGAAGAAGCATCCATCATTGAAAGGTTCAACCTGGGTAGGATATACTACATGGAAATGCAAGATGAACTGGACGAAATTCTTTCGCAGAGGAAGGAGGAAATGGACAAAGAGCACGAGAAGGAAAAGTTGAATATTTTACTGAAATTTAACAAAGATATAGCCGACCTTCACAAGCTCTTAGCTGATAAAGATGAAAATGAAGTGAGACTACTTCGAGAAAAAAATGGATTGGCAAAAAAGATTTTAGAAGTCCAAAGAAGAACACCAGGAACCGAAGAAGAGAATGATGAAAATAACAACATCAATAACATCAATACCGAAGCCAAAAAGCTAGAGGCTTCGTTGCCATTGAAAAAAGAATTGGCCGACTTACAGCGACAGAGACAAGACGAGCACGAAGCAAGTGTCCAGAATCTTGAAAAGGCAATCGATCTTATAAACGACCTTCTGAATGATAAAAAGAAAACTGATGCTGCTTTTCACAGGCGTTATAGCTTTGCAAGTGCATCAAGCCAATCAGATGAGGTTATTCGAAATGATTCGCCAACTGATGAAATAGCTCCGGTGTTAGTCCATGAGTCTGTTTTATCCGATGAAGATATACGCACCAAAGAGGATCTTCAAAGAGCACTTGAGAACCTCATTAGCCATTGTATATCAAAAGAAAACGAGGGCGCAGAATCAGATACATCTTCAGGCGCAAGCTCCGATTTTGAGTCTGAGCCTAACAGTCCTCCTCCTGAAAACGAGGAAGGAGTGTCGGATTCAGGAGCCGAATCCATTGAAAGCCAGTGCGTATCAATAAAGAAGGCTGATCTGGAATTGGCGATGAACTTAGAAAGGTTTAGCTTGGGCAGAATATATTACAATGAATATAAAGATAGCCTAAAATCCGCCCTCAGAAAGTTAGCCAAAGTCAAGGACATGAATCAAGATCTTGAAGATAAGTTGACAAGTGGAATAAGAGACCTTGTTAATAGGACAATTTTTGGTAAAATGATGGTGCAATCAGTTGATATAGAGACGCAGACTTTTGAAGTCGAGGATCTGGTAAAAAGGCCATTGGACAATGCTTCTGATAACAATGACAAGGACATTCCACTGGACACATCTCCTGAAGTCTCAGAAAAAGAAGACTTAAGCGACTCATCTGAAGAAAACGATGATCAGTTTAAAAATGTGAAGCAAGAGAGAATGTCTAGAGATGTTTTCAACGATACTGCCAAGGAGGATGACATTACACAAACGGAAGAGCTGCTAAATGGCATCAACACTGCAGAGCAGGCAACTGAAAGAAAAAGAATAGAAGACAATGAAAATGTGAAGCAAGATAACATGCTTGACACTGCCATCAAAGAAATTACTAATGAAGATGCCAGTACGCAAACTGATGACTTGCAAGAGCACATGAAGACTACAGAGGAGGAAACTAATGAAAAGGAAGTAGAAGGCAAGCAAAACGAAGAATTAAAAAGTGAGATTTCTCAGAAAGAAAAGAACTTCAAGAAGCAATCTGCCGATAGTTCATCCAAAGTCTTGCCAGGGAAAAACGACGAGGAAATTGATAAAGAACTTACAGAAACGGACTCAAACACCAAAGAAGAGGAAGCAAAAGTCCTTGATTCAATGGATAAAGACACGGAAGACACGGAAAAAGCTGATATCGATCAAGAGCAAGAACTCCATGGAGAGGAGAAACTGATCGATGAAGACAAAGACGCAACAGAAAACAAAGAAAAATCTGAGCAAGACCAAAACGTTAACTTTGAAGATGAGAAACCACAAGAGCCAGAACTGCATGAAGACGATACACCGATCGACAAAGACGCAGCAGAGAACAAAGAAAATGCCGAGCAAGACCAAAACGCTAGCTTAGAAGATGAGAAACCACAAGACACCACAAAAGTAAAACAATCAGATAGTACTGATGATCAAAACCAGTTATCTAAGGATCAAGAAGAAACAAGCGATGCTGATTTCCCTATCAGCGGTAAAGAGGAACTTGTGGTGGATGACCAGCAACTTGACGAGTCTGATGTCGAAACGCTGAAACGCGAAAATGAGAAGCTGAAAGATAGGTTTGATATCTTAAAAGCTTTAGTTGGAAGATGGTTCGTCGAGGAAATTCCCGAGTTGAGATCCGTGAACAACACAAAACAAGTGGAAGGGGACAGCAGATCTGACGATCTTGGAGACAATGAACTGAAGGAACTTCGAGAAGAAGAAAAGTGTTTTGCAGATGAAATAAAAGCTATAGAAAAACAAATCGCACAGCTCAAAGATTTGAATGATGCAAACAACAAAAAGGAAGAAGAAAAACTGAACGCTCAAGAACTGCTCGCATTGAAACAGCTTGAAAAAGCTGACAGAGCCTTGAAGAAGGAGGAGGAGAAAGATTTGATCGAACTTCTTAAAAAGGAGAAAGAAGAGGTTTGTAAAAAATTAGAGGAATTAGACATGGAAATTAAAGAACACGAAGATCGGATTTCAGATGATGAGAAAGGTCTCTTTGAACTGATGAGTAAAAAACTCGAGCTTGAAGAATGTGTTGCGCTCAAAGCGAGAGAACTTGACAAGAATCAGAATAAACTTACACAGATGCAAGACGATACAGAGAAGGAGAAAGTAGAAGAGGCTGTCCAATGTCTTGCAGAACAGAAAAAGGTTCTTGAAGAACTCCAGATGTCTTCCTCATCTACTTGTGCGCAAGAAAAAAGTTACACTTTAAATCAACAACCAAGTGAAGTCAGTGACCATGACACCATGAAAGACGAGGCTGAGCCAAGTAATTTGCCTCTTACGAAGGCTCATATACCTCCACATGTACAGCAATTGATTAAAGCAAAAAGCAACGAAGATAAGAAAAACAAAAACCTTACTAAGAGTATCGAAAAAGCTTTACGAGATAAGGAGAGATATAAAAGAATGGCTGAAGATCGCCAGGATAGGCTGAGGCCTTTCATCAAGAAAAGAGAAAAACTACAGAAGAATCTTAGAGAAAGAGAAGGAATTACTGCAGAAGGAGCCAAAGACAAAGTTTCGTCCAACGTTGAAAACAGAGACAGTGAAACACCAAATGAAAAGACAGTACCAAGTACCAAGGTGGAAGACATCGAAAAAGAAATGATGAAAATAAGAGATCAATTATCTTCACTAGGCAAAAAAGCTAAGATTCCTCTTGCAATGGAAAGCAAAATAAATGTACTACCTCATAAGCTGAAGGAACTAGGATCGGAAAAAGATATCGTCGATCAACAGATAACTGAGAAACAATCTCTGATCGAAAATCTGGGAAGCGAGAAGACCACAGAACTGTTTGACCTTCTTGAAGCAAAAGCTGAGCTAGATGTCAAACGGATCGAACTTCAAGAAGCTTTTCCTAAAGGTTATGAAGAATTACCTCACGAAGTGCAGGAGGCTTATAAATTGGCATGCCTGAAACAAGAATTCAAAAATGCTTTAGACGTACTAGATCAAAAAATTAAGGATGAAGAAAATAATTTTAAAGAAGCAGTAATCTATCAGAGACAAGGAAAATTGGATGATTCCCATTCAGCTATTGGACCTATGATCGAACGCAAGCAAAACTTAGTTCTTGAGCTTGAAGAAATTTCAAGTAAACTTCCTTGCGGAGATGAAGCTGAATCAGTCAATGCAGAGGTCGCGCAAAGTAGAGCTGAAGATGCAAGTGAAAGAATACATGCAATAGAAGATCTGTTGAGAAAAAATGAAGGTAGCATAAAAGATGAGCCACTACGCGCTGCAGCGGAATTAAGAAAATTAATGGAAAGAAAACAAAATAAGACAGACGAACTACTTAAAGCAGCTGATGCGTTGAAAGAAAAGGTTAAAACGGCCGAATTAAAAGAAAATGCACTTCAAAACATTCCAGATTCCATTCTATCGGCAATTACTGTGGGAAAAGAAACAGACGAAGAGAATGAACTTTCATTTGAGACTGTGGAACAAGAGAACGAGATTAAAGAAATATGCATAGAGCTTCAGTCTTTACAGAGTGAGGGAGAAGACACAAAAGAAAAAGAGGATGAGCTTATGAATGTCATCGAAAAGCAATCCTTAAAAGAAGTCCAACCCGCATCGGTCAAGGAGCAAGAAAGCACAGTTTTCTGTCCAATTTCTCCTTTGGTTTTCCCTGAATACAAGGCAACCAAATACGAACTTCAAAATATCAAAGAGAAAATGGAAACCATCTTAAATTGTCAAAGTGCAGAAGAAAACATGACACCTGAGTTAAATGATTTAAGTTCTTTATTCCAAAAGAAGGCAGAAATTGATAAAAACATTAAGGAATATAAAGAGTTTGAGGCTCTCTTAAACCAGGAACGAAAACTTGCCGAAACTTTAAAGACAGCTGCTGATAAACAAGAGCTGGAGGAAATTAAGCGGATAATTGAGCGTAAAGAAGAAGAAATCGATAAACTAAAATCTAAGAGTAACGAGGTTGAAGAAATGTTAAAGCAGTTGAACGATGTCAAAAACAACAATAAACAGAATGATGATCAAGTGATACTGGACATCCAAGAAGCTATCGAAGATACCGAAAAACGTCTACTTGAAGCGCAAGCAGAAAAAGACCGTTATTACAGTAACTTCAACCAGAAGCAATCAAATGTCAAAGAAGCAATGTCATCACTTGAAGATGAATTGGAAGAAACTAGGGAAGAAATGGAATTTGTTGAAAACGAGCTGGAGGGTATGCGTTCCATTTCGGAGGACGACAGTGCTGTCTCTCCTGAGTTACTCGAGCTGACCAAGCTCCTACATTCACAGAAAAGTCTGAAAGATTATATGCTTGAGATAAATACAAAGTTTGACGACTGTGACGATAGTTCTAGACCTTCTATTGGTCCAGAAGAAATCCAAGCTTTAATAGATGAAAAACGTGATGCTGAAAGAAAATTAAAAGAAATACAAGAAGAGAAATCAAAATTTGAGGTCGAATTGCAAGATCAGGATATCCAAGAAACCTATGATTCCTTGTGCAAAGAAAAGGCTAGGCTTGATCAAGCACGAGAAGATGTACTGCATAAGATACATGGTTCTAATGTATTTGCTCAAATGGCAGGCGAATTAAAGGAAGAAGAGCCAAGTGAGAAGGAAAAAAAGTATTATTCCCAAGCTTTAAATCAAATGCTGTCTGATCAAAAGACGTTRATAAAGCTTGCTGAAGAAAACGAGAAATTAAAAGAAGTTGCATGCAGACAGAGGGAACTGCTAGAAAACCTCAGTAACAGCATATCTGCTACACTAGGAGACGACTTGGCTCATGCTATTACATCTGATTCAAATCTGGATGAAAAAGAGCATATCCAGCTACCAAGAGCCATAATTGACAGAATAGATAGTAAGGACGAAACGCTAGCGGAAATAATGAGCGAGTTGGAAAACGAAAACAAAAAGTTAACTACTCTGAATGTGGACCTTTCAAATGAGCTTGACTGTCTCAGAGAGAATATGGGTGAAACGTTGTCGGACGCCATATTACAATCCAATAGCCAATTACTTGAAAATAAGTTGATGGCTCCCATGGATGAAGTTATTAGCGCAGATAAGACGGTGGAAGAAATCCTAGCAGAACAAAAAGACGCTCTTGGGAGACTGAACGATCTCATTGGAGAGAATCTTATTAACTCTTTATTAAAGTCAAGAAAAGACGTTACTGGAATAGATGACGATCCAGGACCTCTAAAAGCAACGAAAATCATGAATGAGACTGACGAAGATCTTCAGAATGTCATAGCAGCTTATGAATTTGAAATGGATAATCTTGGTAAAGAAAACGATGTCCTAAAGACTATGCTTGGTAATGATCTTGTCCACGCATTATTAGACATCGATCAGGACCGAAAAAATAAGCTAATCTCTGAATACGACAATATTTCAGCCGAAAAAGGGAAGCAATGCGAGGAAGAGGAAGGGGGTTCAGAGGCTAGCCAGTCATATAAAATGGAGGCCAGTGAAGRAAAAGAAAGTATAGATGTTCAGGACGATTATACAGATGAGGGAACAAACCTTGAAACTGAATCCAACAAACAACTGAGGCCAACAGATTTAAACCCAGCAAAAACATCCAAGGATATAGACGAACTAACAGATAAAAAAGATAATGTTAGTGAGGTTGGCAGTCTACAATGTTCAACAAAATCATTGGATTATAGTGAAAGCGTAGAAATGTGCCCAGAAGTAACCACTTCTTCTCAGAGACCATTCCTACAACCATATGTTGAAAAGTGTGCTTTTACTGCTCCTGTACTTATGTRCAAAGACAATAAAACTCTCGGAGAAGTAATAAAAGAATATGAAAACGAATTAGACACTTTGAAATTCAGACTTGGCCCTGATCTATATAARGAAATTCTTAGTGCTGGAGTGCTGGATACAAATCACGATGGAGGAGATCTTATAGCCAAAGAAAGTGAAATAAAATCCAAAGATTCCGAAAGACAGACAGATGACTCAGTT
Source organism: Actinia tenebrosa (assembly GCF_009602425.1). The sequence goes on from NW_022261545.1 coordinate 33,551, forward strand.
GTCTACAAAGAGGCAAGAAAAGACAGCGATATCATTAAAGAAGACATTTATCCTGGTGAGCGGAGAGATTTGGATGAACAAACAAGAGAAGAAAGCATACTGCCAGTCGATGTGGATAACATCAACGATAAAGACAACGTCCCAGCTGAAGTACGTAMAGAAAACGCTATAAAGAAGGGAATGCTAGATGGACTAAATGACAAAGAGGAGAAAGCTTTGTCATCTAAAGTAACAGAAAACGAACCAAAATCMCAAAGGACTTCACTTGCTGCACCCAAGAAGATGATTGAAGAGAAGCAGTCACTTGCAGATATAATTGAAGGCTACGAAAACGACTTAGCAACCCTTAAATTTAGACTTGGTCCAGAGCTGTTCGAAGATATTTTAGATGCCGATAAACATTATGATGTCCCAGRCGGATACGAAGGAAAACCCGAAGAAGTACAGAAAGATGTATATCCTACAGTCTCACGAGACCTACAAAAAAGGGAGGATACTATCAACGCTGCTGGTGAATTAAAAGATGAGAGAGGGAATTTGCCATCGCTTGACATTACGAACGATGACTTACAAAAAGGCAAAGCAGCGCAACAACCTCGTGACCTGGATCAAGCACAGCTTACTGCACCTGGCAAACGACAGGCAGATGAATTCGAAGAAGCAGAACCCATACCCAAAGATGACGATAGTACTACCGGAGCAATTGTTAGAAAAAAGAAAGCCCCATCAGTAGTAAAACTTGTTGCGACAACAAGGATGATCGAGGGAAATCAAACACTAGCTGAAGTAGTTGAAGCTTACGAAAACGATTTGGATATCCTACAATCTAGACTTGGTCCAGAGTT
>NW_022261545.1:35445-53434 GCF_009602425.1 Actinia tenebrosa
TCAAAGAAACAGGAGCCATACCCGCAGAGGATAACAGTACATCTGAAGCAGATGTTAGAAAAGGGAAAGATCCAACAACAGTAGTACAACAGAAGGAAGGCAGAAAGGTAAAAGCAAAAAAGCTTTCACTCGTTGCACCGACAAGAATGGTCGAGGAAAATAACACACTTGCTGAAATCGTTGAAGGTTACGAAAACGATYTGGATATCCTACAATCTAGACTTGGTCCAGAGTTATATGGCAAAATAATAGATGCAGGAAAAATGACTAATGCAGAAGATGCACTAGGCAAATCTGAAGCAAGTCCTGAAGAAGCGCGGCAAGTTTCATATTCTGGGGGTTCATGTGACGTCGTTGCATTACAAGAAAGATACCCTAGTGACAAAGCTGTTTTTGAATCAAAGGATGAGCGAGAGAACTTACCATCGTTTGGAACTCGGGACGATGACCTACAAAGAAGCAAAGAAGCACAAGAATTTGATGACCTGAATCGAGCGCAATGTTCTGCAACTAGCAAAGGACTAACCACTGAATTCAAAGAAACAGGACCAATATCCGCAGAGGATAATATGACTTCTGAAGCAGATGTTGGAAAAGAGAAAGGTCGAGCATCAGTAGTACAACAGAAGGAAGGCACTGAGGTAAAAGCAAAAAAGCTTTCACTCGTTGCACCGACAAGAATGGTCGAGGAAAATAACACACTTGCTGAAATCGTTGAAGGTTACGAAAGCGATCTAGATATCCTTAAATCAAGACTTGGTCCAGAGTTATACGGTAAAATATTAGATGCTGGAAGAAAGACCAATACACAACTACTGTTTTCTGAAAAGAAGCCCAACGCTTTTGAAGGCCAGATACAGCCAGGCTCTTCTGGCAAAGCAGTAGYAATACCAGGTAATACTATCCAAGAAAGCCAAAAAACCAAACAGAGCGAAACTATGCCGTATAAAGGAGTCTATGACACTCCAGATAAAAGATCTAAGGATGACGCTTCACCATCAGCTGAATCTAGCGATAAAGCCAAAGAGCCTAGTGTTTCGGATGAAAAGATTAACTTCGAACGTGAGGGGATGCACGAAGAAGAAAAGAGCAAGCTTTATATGGATGCAAATAAACCTACTCCGTTTACCAGCGGCTCTGAAGCGCAATCTGACCAGTTTGAAATTTCTGCTCCAAAACGCATGATAGAGCAAGACAAAACATTAGAAGAAGTCATAAAAGGTTACGAATCGGAACTAGAAACTTTAAAGTCAAAGTTAGGACCACAGCTTTATAACAATATGGTAGGCACCAGCAATATCGGTGATGAAGAACCTAAGCAAGAATCGTTTGATAGGACAGAAAAACGTAATGTGCTCTCAGAAAAACAGCCATGGACATCAAGACTCGATGACAGTAAAATTAAGAGTGACTCAATGGAAGAAGATGTTGGGCATGAAGAGAATATCAATGAAAACGACCAGGAAAAAGATCCAGAGTATAGTATGAGCGAAGGAGAAACCTATCTTAGCGATGGCGAATTGTACGAATCATTTAACATACCTAACATCGAGAAAGAAGGTAGTAAAAATGAAACCATTGTGGATGACAAGCTTAAGTTAAGTGCTCCATCAATAATGTCCAAGGAAGGAAAAACACTTGGAGAAGTTCTTGAACGATATGAAAACGATTTAGAAGCTTTGAAGTCAAAACTTGGTCCAAAGCTTTTTAAACATCTCTTRGAGATAGGGCAGTATGATGGCGAGCAGGGTACAGCAGAAATAGCAAAGGATGGTTATGATAGTAAAACAGTTAATCCAAAGAAAGAGCCTRGCACAATAGAATTAACCAATCCTGCTCTTGAGAAGTCCGCACGATATACTGATACGGAGAGGAAATATCCATGTGACCTCGACCACGAAGCAAAAGGAAAATACTATGATGAGTTCAATGAAAGAGAAAAAGATCAACCTACGACACAAGCAAAAAGCCCAGAAAGTGGAGAAAGTGCGATAACRAGCATTGATAATAGTGGTTCCGAATTACCATTAAAAGAATTTGACCTAATTGCCCCTAAACAAATGTTAGAAGAAAATAAAACACTGGAGGAAGTGGTTGTGAGCTACGAAAACGACCTTAGAGATTTGAGAGAAAGTCTTGGGCCACAACTGTGTGATGCCATATTAAGGGCAAAGAAAAGAATCAACAAAAGCAGCGATGAACCAACCTTAACGCTGGGGAAAGAAGATTTTAAAACGGAAATGGATTACTTAGAAGAGACAACAGATGAAAAAGGCCAAAAAGCTGCAAACTGGAAGGCAGAAATTGGCAAAGTTATTTTAGAAAGCCAGCCACAGGAAGCGTTAGAAGATGCTGAAGTTAATGACATACAAATTGAACAACTCAAACATGAGAAAGGGAGAAATGCAGGTGATTTCGACAAGGATTTCAAAGACGATCAAGAACCCCAGCAAAACATCACAACTCAAAAGCTAGAAGCTCCAGAAATGATAGCTCAAGGGAAAAGGCTCGATGAAATAATGTGTGGCTATGAAAACGAACTAGGTGCCTTGAAGTCACGAATTGGTCCAAAACTTTACAAAGATATCATAAAAACTGGAAAAATTGAAAGGATTGATGAAAGGGGAGAACGTTTGAACCCTAAAAAGCTGGAAGCGTCGGAAAAAGTACACAAATTAGATGTAATTTTGAAGGAGAAGGAGGATGAAAACGTCAAAGGAGCCCACAAAGAGCACAAAGGAAAGGAAGAAAGGACTTCAGCCGATATCGCCATTGAAGAGAAGGAAGAAACATTAAGTGAAGATTCTGACATAAATGCTATTGAGGAAAAAGGTACCAAAGAACAACTAGCGAATCAAGAGAAAGAAAAACAGATCGTAGCTAAGGAAAAAGACATTAAGGGTTTACAGTTGAAGGCTGTAGAAGAAATGTTGGCACAAAATAGAACATTAGAAGAAGTTGTTCAAGACTTTGAAAAGGATTTGGCGACACTGAATTCGAAACTTGGACCTGAACTATTTCAGTATGTTTTAGAGACCGAAACCAAAGATGGCGCAGCTAAAGCAAGTCATATGCCTTGCTGTCTTGAGGACAATGTAAATGATGATGGAGTGAGTGGAACACAGTTAACAAAGAAAACCGAAAAAGATATTGAAAATGCAGAAGCTAGCATTGAACAACCAGAAAGAGAAATCGAAGAAGCCATTCAAGACAGTAATGTGCAACAAGGTCCAATAGTAAGCGGCGTTACGCTCCAAAAAGGCGAAGAGTTAAGTCCAGGAAAAAAGGATTTAGATGAATATTCTCAGGCTGGTTTGTCCACTAGAAACCTTAACGATGCTCTAGACTTGAAGAAAAACGAAAATCAAGCAAGCCAAATTAAGAAACAGTTAAAGGCGCCAATTCTTTTGGCTGAGCAAGGAGCAACACTCCAAGATATCATTGAAACGTATGAGAAAGAACTCGATACGTTTAATTCTATATTGGGACCAAACTTAGCAAAAGCTGTAGTTGAAGCTGGGGGGAAGAGAAGCACGAGAAAAGATGACGAGGATGAACAACTAAGAATAAACAAAGTCGATAAAGATTTCAACCAAGACACGAAGAAAGAGATTGGAAAGATTGAATCCAATAAAATTAACAGCAGGATGGACGATGCCAATTATGGAGAGCCTGATGCACAAGATGAGTGCCAATCCAACGACGAAAAGAAAGGAGAAGGAAATGAAAAACTGCAAGAAAAGGATTACTACTTGGACATGTTTGAAAATAATGCGACACTAGAAGATGCAGTCAAAAAACTGAGAAAAGAGTCTAAAGATTTGAAAGAGAAGCTTGGCCCAAATTTAACACAGATCCTTTTAGGAGAAGATCAGTTGGAAAAAGCAAAAGAAGAAGAGGAAAGAAAAGAGAAAGAGTTTGGTGATAGGAAATCTAAAGATATGGAAATGACACACCCTGCTTCTGAGGAAAAAACMGGACGCCCATTTTCAGAAAAAGAGAAGAAAGGAATTCTGGATGCGGAAGAAACTATTGTTGACGATGCTGCAATTCAAGAGGTCAAATGTGAAGTTCAAAAGAAAGAAAGAAGCACAGAAGATGATGTTAGTACAAGTGGCTTATACCCAAAAACCTTCATGGCTCCTAAGTTGATGRAAGCTGAAAATGCTACACTTGAAGACGTGATTCAAAATTACGAAAATGATCTTTCTGTTCTAAAGAATGCACTTGGGCCTAATCTGGTTAACATTCTTTTAAACGATAAAACTAGTTCAACGGCTAATAATATTCAAAAGTTATCGGATGAAGTTGAAGACGAGGAAACAAAGAAGAACCAAGAAAACAAAGAGAAAAAAGGATTGGAAAGAGAAACAAATCGCTCAAATAAGGAAGACAGCATTTCAGAAGAACAAAGGCAAACAAGTGAAGAACACAATCAAGAGAAAACTAAAAAGCAGGGGCGCCGACACGAAACGAAAGAATTTGAGGAGGAAAGCCTTGCTAAATTAGAATTTCAAGAACCGGAGGAGTTACAGAGAATAATCTCTCCCTTACTGAATGGAGATAAAGATGAAAGCCTAGAAGATATTTTGAGATCATTGCACAATGACCTAGATGTCCTCACTTCCAAACTGGGCAGCAATTTATCAAAAGGTCTGTTGACTATGGACTCAGATTCTTACAACGTAGCTAAAGATAACGATCTTAGTTATGATAGAGGCAAAGATAGAAAATTGGATCTGGAAATCATAGATGAAAATGAAACCAAGCGCGAAAAAGGTGAATATCAAGTGGGAGGGAAAGTCTTTAAAGAAGTTGAGGCCGAAGATAAGGAAAAGGATAACATGTTGAACGTTGAAACTGCTAGTGAAGAACTAGACGATCTTGCCGCAATAGATCAAATGGAGGAAAATTCTCAAACGTTAGAAGAAGTTATCAAACGATATGAAAATAACCTTGAAAKATATGAATCCATTCTCGGACCTTATCTTTCTAAAGCTATATTAACCAAAGAATTTTTGYCGATTAAAGAAGGTGAGCAAAGTCAAGCGAAATCCAATGTAGATGATCAGAGCGCTGAAGAAGATAGCCCTCTTGATGTTCATGACAAAGAAAATGAAGACGAAATGAAAGTTTCGAAACTTGACGAGTATTTGAAATTACTAGATRAAGGAAGAACTCTTGAAGATGTGTTAATCAGATATGACCCAATAGATGCTGTTGTGACATCGACGAAAGGAGATGAAAACCGACTTTCTATTAAAGACGAATCCTTGCCCTGCAGTGATGAGATTGAAAACGTCACTCAAAACTACGAACATGATCTTTCTGTACTAAAGAAGGAACTTGGGCCTAATCTTTTTGAACTTCTTTTAAACGATAAAGTAAAGCCAACTGACAAGACATCAAGTTCATCGGACGTAGATGAAGAAAACAAAAGGACAAAGAACCAACCAAGCAAAGAAGCAAAACAAGGATTGGATACAAAAACGAATCACTTTAATGATGAATATAGTGTTTCAGAAGAACAAACGCGAAMAGAAGAAGGAGAACAACACGAGAAAACTGAAAAGAGGGGGGACCAAGGCGAAATGGAAGCATCTGAGGAGGAATGTCCTGCTCAATCAGAGTTTCAAGAGTCGGAGGAGTTACAGAGGATAATCTCTCCCTTACTGAATGGAGATAACGATGAAAGYCTAGAAGATATTTTGAAAACATTGCACAATCAGCTAGATGTCCTCACTTCCAAATTGGGCAGCAATTTATCAAAATGTCTGTTGACTATGGACTCAGATTCATATAACGTATCTAAAGATCTTAGTGGTGATGGCGGCGAAGACGGAAAGATTATGAGATTGGATTTGGAAACTATGGATGAAAATAAAACGAAAAGACGAAAAGGTGAAGATCAAGTGGTAGAGAACGACGTCAAAGAAGTTGAGGTAGAAGAAAACGAAAAGGATAACATGTTGGGCAATGAAACTGCTGGTGAAGAAATAGATGATCTTGCCGCAATAGATCAAATGGAGGAAAATTCTCAAACGTTAGAAGAAGTTATCAAACGATATGAAAATAATATTGAAAGATATGAATCCAGTCTYGGTCCTTATCTTTCTAAAGCTATTTTATCCAGAGATTTCCCCCCTATTGAAGCAGGTGAGCAAGGTCAAGCGAAGTCCAATGTAGATGATCAGAGCGCTGAAGAAGGTAGCCCTCTTGAGGTTCATGACAAAGAAAATGAAAACGAAATAAAACTTTCAAAAATTGACGAGTGTTTAAAATTACTAGACGAAGGAAGAACTCTTGAAGACGTGTTAATCAGGTATGACCCTGGAGTTGTTGCATCGACGCAAGCACAAGAAAAGGAACCTACTACAGACGAATCTTTACCCTACAGTGATCAGATTGAGATATTTCAAAAACAAAACCAAAGTTTAAGACAGAGGCTGGATAATTTAAATTCCAAAATAGGYAAAGGCCTCGTAAACCAGTTGCTGTATAAGAACGGCGTGGATATGGTCGAGTACGATGGGCTTGACGCCAAATCCTTACGGCAACATGAAGTTGAAAAAGACACACCCAAGGAAGACGTAGCAGAAGTTGGAACGGAAAATCCAATTTTAGAAGCACCAGTGATGATGGCGAGGGATAAAAGGACACTAGAGGACGTTGTTATAGAGTACGAAAATAATCTTAAAGAGATGACTAATACTCAAGAAGAACTAGAACAATGTATCGGATCACARCTATTTAAGGAACTTTGCGAACTCAAAAGACAAGAGGGAGAAGGAGAAAAAGTAGAAGGAAAAATAGACTCTGAAAATGAAGAAAAGCCAAAAGAGCAGTCAAGCAAGAAACCTTTTCTTAATTCAAAATACTATGTAGTAAACAAAATGGCGGAAGAAGACAAGTCCTTAACAGCTGTCCTTGGAGATAATGAAAATGACTTTGAAGTACTGGAGAAAGAAAATGCGTCACTGAAAAAGGTGCTTGAGGGTGTATCAGGAGATGGAGTAGAYTTGGGAGAAATTATATCAAAGTACGAAAACCAAATAACAATGCTCGAAAATGCGAACAAAGAAGCGGAAAACAATTTTGAAGACAAACACTTTGAACTTCAAAATGAAATCAACGACTTACGATCAACTCTGGAAAAACTTGCACAAACATTACGACAAGATTTCCTGGACGACTTGATGAAACAAGATGGTGATAACCATATTGAGGCACTGCAGATTATGGAAAAAGAAAATAAGACTCTCGCCGAAGTTGTGGAAGAATACGAAGAAAACATGAAAAAGTTAGAACGAGAAAAAGCAGTGCTACAGCAGATAGCAGGTCAAGGTGAAGAGGGAGCATCTATGTTAGACGCTGTTAACGATYATGAAGATGCAATAAAAGGACTTAAGGAAGTAAACAAAGTACTCAACAAACGCATTGATGCATTGACCGAAAAAATAGGCCCTCAGCTTAGTAAGCAGATAATGGATTTGCGTGATAAAACCAAGTCGTCCGAAACTGGGGGGRAAGACGATAAGATGAAAGATGCAACTGAAACAATGGCTGCAGTAAAGGAAATGGAAGAGAAAAACATCACTCTGCAAGAGGTACTGAAGATCTATGAGGACCAGAACGAGAAAGCGATAGCTTCATTGGACAGCTCAGACCAAAAGAAGTCTGCAGAGGTGGATGAGAGCGAAAGGAAAGAAGATAAAAATGTAGACTCAAAAGAGGACAACGAGCTTGTAGTGATAAATGAGTTAAGCCAATGCAAGCCTAATGAGACATCACCAACACAAATACAAGATTATGCTGAGAAACAAAACGCTGATGAACTCTTACCCGAACCTTTATATGATAAAATTGGAATGCAACTCATTTGTGGCATAAAAGAATTAGACAACAAAACTTTTGAGGAACTTGAGAAGGAAGACAAGCGACCTTATGCACTAAGGACAATGAAGGCTAGGAATGAAAAACTCGAAGATGTAATCAAGGCGTACGAGAATACGCTGTCCAATTATGGTCTTCTCGACACTTCAGAATTAAAAGGAGAGTCCCTTGCTTCTGAACTACATGCTGCGATTGCAGAGGACAAAGGGGTAGAAGAGGTGGAAGTAAAACTACAGGAGCAGCTTGCACTTTATCATGAGCTCGAAGAAAAGCTGAAACAGACCCAGGAACAGCTTGATAAATTCAAATCAAATGATTCAGGACAAAGTCTTGATAACATAAGTACTGATGAAACCAGTGAAAAAGATGCCGACATATTAGCCCAATTAAAAATGAGGAACGAATCATTAAAAGAGCAGTTAGATTTGTCAGAAGAATCCACGAAAGATGCTCTGCAAAAGTACCAAGACGCAATWAAGTCTCTGGAAATTGAAAAGGCAAAACTTGAAGGTGATAAAAAGCATGAGATTGAACTTCTAAACAATAAACTCGAACTGGAGAGAGCAGCTCTAGAAAGGCTGAAAAACGATTATGACGAAATGCTCAAGAAGGAAAAAGAAAGACAGATAGAAGATTTTGAAAAGGATCTTGAAAGAGAGAGGAGAAGATTTCAAAAAGATCTTGAAGAACAATCTGAAGACTATGAAAGGAAGCACAACACTCATAAGCAAGAGTTACAAGATATGAAGGAGAAGGCTGAGAAGGCGAATATAGAACTAAGAAATTCCTTAAAGGAGGAAAATGATAAGCTTCATAAGARGTTCGAAGAACAGATGCGTCAAAAAGATGAAGACCATGAGAAGATTTTGAACCTGCTGCGCGACAAATTAGAGGACCAAATGATAACAGAGAAAGCAGAAATGAATGTCCAGTTCAGGCAAGAGAAAACAGAATTGAAGACTCAAATAGAAAAGAGTATTTATGGTGACGAGCTGCAGAAAAATATCGATCTCGAGAATGATTTTCAGGAGTCTYTTAATAAAGTACTAAAAGATCACASAAATGAGATTGAAGAGATCGAAAAAGAAATGGCACAGGCAGAAGAAAGGTTCAAAGACCTAAAATTACAACTATTAGAAGAATTTGAAAATGAAAAACAGAAAGAGACTAAACAGCATGAAAAAGAAAAACAAGAAATGGAGTCAACTATCGAGAATTTGTTGAAAGAGATAATAAAACTTAAGCACCAGAGAAAGGAAATGAGGCAACAATATAGAGTGGAGAAACAAAACATCGAGGAAATAGCTGAGAAAGAAAGAATTGAAATCCAGGAAAATATGGAAAGAAGTAAAAATGAGTTGATTTCTAAATTAAAGCAAGATTGTGAAAAAGAAATTGAGAGCGAGAAAGGGAAATACGAAGCCGTTATCAAGGAGTTACAAGAAGCTCTTGAGCGAGCAGAAGCAAAGAAAAAAGAGCTAGAAGTAAAGCTACGGAATGAATATTTAAAAGCTGAGGAAAGTTTGAATAATAAGTCTGTAAATGACGGTTCAATCGAAGAGATTACAAGAGAGGTGAAAGTCATCAAAAAGGGAATAGAAATGGAATATGAACAAAAGCTAGCTATTGAGAAACAAAGGTTTGAAGACACCTTACAGGGACTTCGACGAGAAGTGGGGAATCTTCAAGAAAAAAGGAAAATCATACAAGAGCGGGTTTATAATCAGGAAACTCATTCAGCCGAACGACATGTTATCGAGAAAAGCATTGCGAACTATAAACTAGAAGTGTTGTCAAAGCTTGAAGGAGAGATGACTCAAAGGATTGAGAGAGAAAGAAAACCACTTGAAGAAGAAGTAAAAGAACTACAGATTGAGAACGAGGAGTTGAAAAGACAGCGCTKGGAAATGAAGGCGCAGTTTAGAAGAGAAAAAGCTGCTCTTGAAGAAGAATTCGAGCGGGAAAAAGAAACGCTCGAGAATAACCTACATAAGGAAAARGAAGAGTTGAGAAAGAGGTTTGAAACACAATTACAAAAAGAAAAGCAAAACAAGTCAATTGATTCCAAAGTCAGCCGATCAACGAGTCCAGTTCTTGGGGTAAGTAGCTCTCGCTTAAAAAATTCATTTTTCAGCTAGTAAGCTAATTTATATAGAGAAAATCTTTTAAGACTGTAAAAAATCACCGTATAGTCGTACCTTACTGTGAACGTGACGGTACCGTGTTCGAGGATTTAGATTTGACAAACAATGATCTTTGTAGCGCTCTGTGGTGGTTCAAACGACATCTTTGTCCACTACCGTGATAGTTTTCGCTCATACCTTAAAATCTCCTCTTCAAAGCCCCTCCCCCAGGCAATAAATAATGAGCGATCCCTATTTATAAATAGAACACAAGACGAGTTAGTTATTGCATTGTACTATAAATAAATAAATATATATATATACACTCGATTGCAGAAACGTTGTAGTATACATTTATCTTTTATCTTTCTTTCTCAAAAACAAAAATCATTAAGACACCTAAATTTTTGTTTTTAATCTGTTAGCTAATAATCCACTTTCGCTTTCTCTGTTGCTCAGTTTTATCCTCGATTTTGTACAGAATATTCATGTGTTCCAGTAAAGGTCCGTGGAATTTCAAAGTGTTTGTATTGATGAAATTGTGCATTCTTTATTTAGCATACCGTTGTAGACACTGATTCGAAGCTAACCCTGAGTCTGTAATCAAGGAACACGGCTGTATTTGGATCTCGAAATTGCCAATAATTTCAATACTTTTGTTTGTATTTTGTCAGGAACCCAGTCCCCGCATTGAGAACACGGTGCGCATGTTGAAACAGGAGAATGTGTCACTTGTTTCACAAAACGCCAAACATGAAATCGACATTGAACAACTTAACGAAAAGCTAAAGTTCATGGAAATGAACTTTCAAGAGATGATGGAGACTGAAAAGTTAAAGGTAAACACCGTCTACTACAACAGAAATGGATAAGGGGAAAATGGTTTTTTTTTTGTGTGTCTGTATAACTGTGGAAAAATAACATGTATATATTTCCAAACCAATCTTAAAATATTTCCCAATCAATCTTAAACTACTATCTTTCTTAAAATTTAGGCTGAAAAAATTAAAAGAATTCAGGAGCAGATCCCAAAGGCGGTGAGTAAAAGACTTTCAAAAAATATTAATTTGTGGTGAAATATTTTACTAATCCTCAGGTTGATAGACAAATTCCTTTACTATCATTGCTTTCTTTTTCCGTAACGTTTATCGCTTTTGATAGATATGGATAACTTAAATTGAAAACCATTGATTTATTTAAACAAATCATTTGTTATACAACTGGCCTATTATATCATCTTAACTCCCATGGCGAATTTTGGGGAGTGTCGGGAGCTATGCTTCCCGCTCTTTTGAAGGTCATAGRTCCGCCTTTGCGCGCCGTAGCTTGGCGAACATTGGTGCATATATTTTAGCAAGCACATTTTTTCTTGGGAAATGACTTTCCTTTTCATAAACTTCACTTTACTCATAGTAATTTCTATTTTTAAAACCATTTTTTAGTATGAAAATTAGATTGGGTTCTTGCTACTTGCACCAGCCCTCTCTCCCTCTAATAAAGTCCGGTTCCCAAGTTTATTTAAATTTCGGTTTGATTTTAATAGGATGTGGTAGATCTTACGCTTCCTGTCCCGGAGTACAAGTCGCCTTCAACAGGGATCCAAGACGACGCAATACTTCATACTCTACAARAAAAAGATCAACAGATTCATCAGCTATTAGAGACAAAGAAGTATTACGAATCAGTTTTCGGTGAACTGTGTGATGAAGCTGGTCTGTTTGAGTTAGACCGCAATCAAATAGTATAAACACTTAATAACGAAAGTAAGAAAGCTTTTAACGAGAAAAATACTGTAATAAACAAAWAAGTATATACTAAGGGATACTACTTCACTCGTTCGCAGAACGGCTAAATCAAGAATATCTGATTACGATTTTTTACGTTGTTACCAATTGATGGGTTGCAAGCATTCCCAAGAGAGTTCGAAAACAAAAACATGGCGGCCATTCTGGTGCCGTTAACAATGGATGCTAATGTGAAATCTTTCGTTAAATGGCACCAACATAGCCGCGATGACGGAACGCGCAATCGAAGAATAACAAATGATGTTATATTGAGGTTATGCAGCTTTTCGAGTTGGTATCTGCGTTTTAATCTCAGGCTATTTAAATATATATAAATAACACAGTAAACTTATGCTTGCAACTTGATATTCAAAAGTATCTAAAGTAACTTTTATAGAATAATATAATAACCAGTCTCACTCAAAATGCTACTTTAATTACGTGTAGTTTATAAACATTATTTCCAAAACACTATAGTATAGCACTTATATATTTATAAAATGTCATATTTGTGTTGTTATTTTGTAGATCAACTGGTATACAGTTATTTCAGAAATTAAAGGTTGACGAAAGGTTTGTAGCATGTTGAATGTGACTGCAACATACAAGATCAACATGCTACATTTAACAAGACCTTCACAAACCTTTATTTAACATTATATAGTTTTTTTAGAAAAAGAAATGATAAAATGATAAATTGCATGATAATTTTTTACCACAAGAATTCTAAATAAACTAGACGATCCATGATCGTGTACTCGGGCTTCTTCTGGCGTGTGAAGTCACGGTACGTTTGTGTTACAAAAATTGCAGTATTCTGTCAACCAATTACTAGTAGAACTGCTTTTCCAATCAGAATCCATATAAACTTTGAAAGTCAATTCCACTAAATTCTCTATAGATGATATATCTAACAATACACATGTCCCTTGAGGATGACTCTTACCATAAACATCTCTAGCATGAGAGTCAAACATTTTAAATGACATTTATCAGTACAGTAAATAATGCCGACAGCAATACAACCAACTGTTAGAATAAATGAGCTGCATTGTTCAGTTAGCAATGATTCAAAAGTTCTTTTCATGCCCATGCAATGTTGATTTCCTTCAATGGTAGACTCACCATGAACATCACCAGTGTACCTTTCGCAACTTTTGCTGTATTCTAGCTGGTAATTTACTTATAATACTGTAAGCATTGCCGGTAATTCTGTTAACAGTAAAAACAATTGAACCCCAATATGCATGATTTGTTTTAAGTTATCAGAGTTGGTTATCCCTTTCATTTGGTGATAAATTAAAGCATATAAACTCATTGCAACACATTGTTGCCCGGCATTTTCTCCAAATGTAACAACATCCCCTTGACTATATGCAGCACTTACTGTTTTACTAGCATCAACATGGTGGGTGACAGCTGGATCTGGGTTTTTCTCTATATCATTAAAAAGCTTGTAATTTGCACAGTTGCTTTTATGATCTAAACCCTTATACTCACTATATGGGAAATTACACGAAAACCACCTTATGTATTTGAGACATTTATCCCTATATTTTTCTCTCCTGGAATTGTAAACATATCTCATTGAAGAGTTAAGTTTTCCTGTTCTAAATATTGGTTTCCTTCTCATTTTTTGTACAAATCTGATACCTGGTTTGTACCACATACTTCTTTTTTTCGTTGCAATATTTTTAATAAGACAATGAACTTTCGATGACTTAGGCGTGTTTTTACTTAAATTTCTGCATACATAACTCCTTAGTTTTCTGTTTTTTTGAAAGACACGTTTTAATCTGTTCACTGGTACCCTGCTTGGTTCATGATCGCGTCTAGAGCCATGACTATCACATTCAACATGACAATTATGAAATACATACTTAGCATAACGATATCTGAATTCTTGTACCTTTATTGACACTAAAACATCATTATGTTCATGTACATTTGTAGAATGGATAACGTTTTCTAGCATGTTACAGACACCAAGAGTATTTACCACGTCTTTTACTAAGCACGTGCGACTCCATACGTAAACCAAACTAATGTTCACAATCGCTTGTACGATATAAACACAAATGGTTATTTGTGCAAAATCAAATCGTATTTTACGACTATTGAATACAACAAAAGCAAAGAAATGAATCRGGATATTTATCAAGAAAGTTAAACTTAGATATTTACTTTTCAAGTTGCTTCGCTTATTATATTCTTTATCCAATATGGCGATTTGCTTGTTGTTGTTTGCTTGACCTTCGAGGTTCTGCTCAAGGAGATTTTCTGTTATTTCAACATCTAAGGTGTTCATTTCAACGTCATAGTTTTCTGTTGAGTCACTAGTCATAGTTTTTGTAGTGTTGTCGAGGTTTGTGTCGAATATAGCTCATTTGTTACCTCGTGATAACTAGTATGAATTTGGCTAGTAAGCTTACATGTTTTCAAAGATTTCAACGCTTTCAAGCTATAARATTCGTGGACCGACCCGTTCCGAAAAAGCTCTACATCTTTTAGTGTGGGCCTACCACGAATGGCGAGTGCGGTTGTATGTGGGATGATCATATAAGGCATAGCACTTTCCAAAGATTTCTTCACGCAACAACTTTATTATCCCACGAACCGAAGCAGAAGGAACGAAGAAAACAGGGTTTAGATTTGCATTGATTAGCATGCAGTTATGATTCTCATCCCCAGTTCCCAGCGACTCAGGTAGGAACGCCTGGGACCGTGACCCCCATTTTGGCGACCAAATACGACGAAAAAGAACGGGCTGCATTTTTATACTGGGGTTCCTGCGGAAGCCCGAGTAACAACGTAGTTAACAAAAGAACCAAAAGATATTATGCTTTTATTCAAAATTGAATTCATTTATTTATGCTAAATATTTGCAACCACACATACTAAGGCGTCATCAAATGATTACATTTAGTAGTGTCAAAAGCTCGGTGACGTCAGGATTGAAAGCGTTTTGAAAAATGAAACCAGCAATAAAATCTTAAACTAAATAAAGTTGTTTCATTGTGGTATGATGCAATATTATCGCCCGGTAACTGTAACTGCATGCCTAATACAATCTTATTAAATATACAGTGATGAAGAAGAAAAAGCAGCAATGACCAAACTGGAAAATCTGAATATCTGAAAATGAGTAAATCAGAAAATACAAGTGAAAATGAGAAGAATTTCACAACTAAAGAAGGAATGGAACAGACCATCTTATTTTTCATATTAACAATATCATGCAATAGTTTAGTTTATATGCCATATATCATGGCTCAATTTTTCTAATTTTGCCTTTGTTCTTGGCTTTATGTCAAGTTGCAATTAATGTTTCAAAAGAATTCAAAGATTTAGAGATTGAATCCTAGCATTTTAATTCACACAGAAAGGCAGTATTATTGTCGTGACATTTTCAAGAATTGCAACTAAGGACTAGTAGCTCAAAATAACTATTATCCAAAGTAATTATGCTGACGAAGTAAATCGAAAAATTTAGAATCTACGAAACGTTGTCATTGCGATACCACAATGTTCATTTAGACAAGTTTATTTAGCATTTGGCCTCAATTTGAATATTGGAAATGGAGTTCACTTAGCCACGAATAATAGAATACAACTGGTAAAACTTGGCTCTTGTGGCTGACGCTTCTTAATAATTAAACAGCGTCCTTAAAAAGGCCCTAAGAGCAACAAACGCAGAGTTACATTGATCGATTTAGAACATTCCATTTGTAAAAGAACATCAAAACCCCTGCAAGCCTTAATACTCATAAAAAAACTTGGCCAGTGTGCAAATTTTCGTGTAATTTTTTGACATTTTGAAAATGCTTAATTTGTCTGCTGAAATACTGGTATATGTTATTCTGTTACTTGTCGAGTGTCTGGTAACCATTAAAACCCAGTGCAACCTGCTCGACTTTAAACACCACTCTAAATATAGAAAAACAACAAAACCACTAGCTGTGGACAAAGCACTATAAGTTTGATGCAGTGAGAACCTTAACTTATATATAATTTTTTWAAATGAATTTAATGACAAATTGTAATGACATTGAATTTTGGATGGTATACTAACGACATTTTATATGCTTCCAGTTGCTTCCATGACATCGCAATACATATGCAAATATATTTTGCAAATATGTATTTTCAATAACAACTAAGTTGGGCCTTTTCGTGAACTTTCTTCAATTGTTAGAGTTTCACGAAGTCTTTAATCTAGTGGTTAAATCCCAGCAAAGCCCTATTTAGCATTAAGACTCTCAAATTTACTTAAGAGGATTTTCAACTAAATTAAGTAGCATAGAACCACACTGTGTAAAAGGGAAAATGAAATTTTAGTTATATTTATATGACAAAGATGATTGACATTGTTAATTACCAAGGACTGAGTTTATATATCGTTTAATATCGTTGCTACCCGTTATTTTTCTTTCTTCTTTTTCGGAAGATGTTATTGGTTCACACATGATAAAGGGCATGAATATAACATTCAAGTCTCAAATGAGAGCTTTGTGTATAAAATGCAGAAGGAAAGGCAAACTGCCAGTCTTGGTTAACCTCAGAATTCGAAAACTTATCGCCTGGACATAGACCTTGTGCTGAATAAGACTACCATAGAAGAAGAGGATAATTTGTCTTCCCTCTCCTTCTTTCGCCATTAATTATGGCGGATACGGTTGTTGAAGAACTTGAAGTCACGTCAATGCCATTGGAGCTATCTCCAGAAGGGCTTGTATCTAACGATGGGCAAATAATTCAAGGAGGAGCTGTTATGATCGATGGAACAGTTGAACTGTCTATGATTGAAGATGGTGGTTCTATCCAAATGATAACTCAGGAGATGCCATACGAAATGCAGTCTGGGATAATTAGCACTAATTTTGTTACAATTTCAAACGGGCAAGCTTTTCAAGACCTAGATGGTGCGAAAACGCAGATTTTTGACGGGCAATTGTTTCAGATTAGAGCAGACATGGTATTCCAAATGTTAGGTGGATYTATTGAGATGTGGACCGAAGAGATATCCCCTGGTATATCGATTATTGACGGTAGTACTGTGCAAATATTTTCTGGGAAAGCTTATCAGGTCTTTGATGGGCAGCAAAATGAAGTACCAGAAGGCCAGCCATTCCGACTTCCAGAAGGACAAGTCTTTGAAATACGCTCTGGTACAATTGAAATGGCGATGTTACAACAAGGTCAGTACGGCGCAACACAAACTATAACACAGACAATGCCACTTGATGTGCAATCACAAGTTATTAGCATGGACTTGGTATCTCTTTCCAACGGCCAAGTTTTTCAGTCGGTGAATGGGGAGTTAATTCAAATCCAAGATGGCCAAATGTTTCAGTTGGGAGGAGGAGGAAAAGTGTTTCAGATGCGAGGCGGAATTATTGACATGTGGAACGAAGAATTGGTATCAGAAATGGAAGTTATCGATGGAAGATCAGTGCAAATAAAAGGTGGAAAGGCATACCAAGTGATTGATGGGCAACAGCTTGAAATTGAAGCTGGAAAACCTTTTAAAATCGAATCCGGACAAATCTTTCAAATGCAAAATGGAGCAATAGAGCTTGTGTTACTTGGCTCTCAGAGCTCTCAGATCATCATCAGCAGCTTTATTCAGTTGTCCAATGGACAGGCTTATCAGTTATTAGACGGCCAGAACATACAAATTTCAGACGGCCAACTTTTTCAAATGAAAAGTGGACAGGTTTTCCAAATAAATGGAGGTATGATAGAATCCATATCTCAAGATAGCTTAACTCAAGAGATGATTGACATGGCCGTTGGAGGGGAAAATATCCAGATCATTAGTGGTCAAGTATTTCAAATAAGGGATGGGCAACAAATTCAACTTCAAGATGGACAGCTGTTTATGCTTAAAGAAGGAGGAGTATTTAGAATGCAAGGTGGACGTCTAGAGTCAGTTTCACAAGAAATGATGCAAATGATGGGAATATCAGGAGGAGGGGGAATGATGCATGAAATGTCAGTTCAGGAATTACCACTAGAAAACCAAGAAACCTTTGAAATGTCCTTTCAGGAAATGCCCCTTGATATGACATCTGAAGAAATAATCTGTGAAGAACTTCCACTAGAAATGACGTCAGAAGAAATCATATGTGAAGAAATTCCACTGGAGATGACATCAGAGGAAATCATCTGTGAAGAACTTCCACTAGA